>APFE031530798.1:216273-230592 GCA_000404065.3 Pinus taeda
GGATTGTAAGTTACAAAATGTACAACGGTAAAGAAACACACTTTACCTAACTCTATACCTAACTCTATACTAGACCAAGTTGAACTTAACTATTCCTATGTGTCGGAATATCCTAACAATACCAAGGTCATGGGACACGTATTTCGAGTCGAATGGTAGGAAAGACATCCTAGTGGGTGTTCATTTTAGTTATTATGGCTAAAGGAAATTGCCAAGGAAATGGAAAAGGCATTGGAAAGGAAAATAGCATTTTTGGCACATTTATTTATGAAAATAATGTAAATTAGGAGAAAAGGAAGGTGAAAGGTCACAAGTTTCATGTGAGGAGAAAAATGAAGGAAAATAATGTAAAATGAAGAAAATAGAGGCCTCATTGATAAAAAGGCTTATGAGGATAAGTGGGCACACTTCGTCAGTGTAGCTTTTCTCAATTTAGTTTTGGAGCTCTCTCTCTCATACTCTTGGATACTTAGATTTTTCTTGGAGAACTCTTGGAGGAGTGTAGCATACTTGGAGTTTTTTAGAAAGTAGGAAAACGAAGAGAAGGAAATCGTAAGAGAACATCAGGATCAAAAACTATAGCCAGTTTTTCTTGCAAGTACTGAGTTGCATGTATGTTTTCCTCACTATTTTTGGAATGCATGGAATATGCATGTGGTTTATTGGTCATGATCTTTAATTGGCATGGAGGATTTCCTAGACTGACAGTGGATTTCCCTAGCCTTGCCATTTCCTAGATAGCCATGGTGTTCTGGGTTTTACCTTTGTTTTTTGGTTTGTTTTCATATTCCCTTGGCTGTGGGTTGAGTTATTAGTTCCTGGAGCCTTGGTTGGACAAACGCTCTGGAAGCCCTGTAATGGCTTGGGTTGAGTTACTAGTCCTGGAGCCTTGGTTGGAAAACCCTCTCGAAGCCCTATAACAACTTGGGTTGAGTTATTAGTCCTAGAGCCTTGGTTGGATAAATGCTCTGGTGCCCATGGTGGGTCGAGTTACTAGTCTTGGAGCCTTGGTTGGACAAACGCTCTAGAGCCCAGTAGTAGTAATGGGTTAAATTACTAGTCCTGGATACTTTGTTGGACAAATAGTATAGAGCCCGACAGTAGCCATGGGTTGAGTTACTAGCCCTAGAAGTCGGGTTGGAACAAATGCTCTAGAGCCCTAGACAGGTTGGGTAGAGACCAATCTAATGATGGTTAGTGATGTTTGACCATGAGGTGGAATCACAAGTTGATGGTTGAGGTGGTTTGGCTTATGGAAGCCCTGGATGGTTTTGTTTGATGTGTTTTTATGAGATCTTGTATTTATGATTGGAATATGGCACGGGGGTGATTAAAGAGAGGCTTGGCTCAGCCAATCTACGGTCGCATGGAACATGGATGTTCCATACCTAGTTGGATTTTGCATCATTAATACGAGGTTATTTCTCCTTTTTAATTCATGAGTATTACAGTGGTTTATATGTGGATTATATGGTTGTTGTTTCCTTGGTATTTTTGTTGTTATTATGTTGGTTATGAGCATGTATTATGAAAATGGCTATACATGGATCTCATCATGTTTTTACTTGCAAATTAATGAACAATGTATCTATGGCCTAATAGATGAAATTGCAGCTAATGTGTTGGGGCATCAATGCTTCTTAGTGATTCTCATATAAGTATGAGACCCCTATGCTCAATTTTGTTGTTAGGACCTGTAGCTTTCATATTTGTGACGTGTTTGTTAACATTCCTGTCATGGCTAGTAGGGGTCCAATCTAGACCTTGTCAATGTTTTTTCAAATGTATCATCATTTCGTTGTGATATTTCATTTCTGAACCTGCCATTGAGTTCTAGGCAGTGAACTAGGCTTTGGGCCTAAAAAAGTGGCACAAATCCCGGAGTCGCAAGCACATGTCTAAGGATAAAATTCCCCAGACGCATGCATACCCATGATGTGGGAGAGTCTGGATGCTCCTGGACGCATGCTTGTCCATGTCAAGGGAGTGTATGGGGGTTTAACAGTCTAAAAACTCAGTGGGACCCACGGGCTAGTTACCTGAGTGGTTGGGATGGCTCCTGGAGTTTTGTTGTTGATGTGGAAGGTCTGTATGAAGTGTTTGTGTCGATTCCACTTAACTAACACATACGGAGTTGAATCATATCATAGTAAATTTGTTGGGTGTGTGTAATATTCTTTCCATGACTACCCGACATGTGGCGGGGTGGTAGTCTCCCCTATACATTGCGTCGGGTGTAGTAGGAGGGAATAAGGGGGTCGGATGCCCCCCTTGTCAGGGGGTATACAGGGGTGCGAAAGCCCCCCTACATGGGGTCTAGGGCAGTGACCCAGGAAAAAATTTTCGAACCCTATATTAGGTGAGTGGACCTACCTATGGTTTTGTGCATGGATTTCACACATGGTTTTGGGCATGATGGTTTTTTGTCCATGGTATTTTGTAGATCCAGTCAAGGGAACTATGGTTATGTTCTAATCCATGGTTAATGGATTGGGGTTTATGGATGCTTCAGCATGTATATATATGTATTGTAAAATTGAAAGGTATAAAATGAAAAATCAATCTGGTAGTCCCGGTTTTGGGATCCACATGAAAATCTCTGTGTAAATATGTTTTATGTGTTATGCTCTCGCCATTGTTTATTTTCTGTTTTTAGAATTCGTATGCAGGTAATTTATGTAAGGGGTTAAAACCTACAAAATTCTCTTCACATGTTTACCTCAGTTGGTCGGTTACTTGGGTAGATGTGGGAGGAGTGTATTACACTACATAAGTTTGAGGAATGCTATGACCAACATCCCCAATTATTTGCGCGGAATTGTAGATCTAAGGTCTTCCACCCTAGTACCACATACAATCCTTCTCGCAATGATCCTTGCCACATATCCAACATCACAATAGTTCTTTGCCACTACCCTTATTATGCTGTTCTCCATATTGAGATCCATGTCCCTTCTTTGTTGTACTGAACTTCTTGGAAGGAGACGCATTTTCTTTCTAACTTGCATCTTCAGGTCTTTCCTGCTTTGGAGGTCATTTTCCTTTGGTCTTTCCCATTTCAGAGGCCATTTTCCTTTGGTCTTAACCCTAATTTGTCTAAAATTATGTGGATATGTCATATATTCATGGACCTGTATAAGAGAGGTATAACAGCTCGTGTCTATTTATAGCTAGATATGTCAAGGGAATTGGAGTCCCTTGAGATATTACACCGACATGTTCAGTTACAAGGCAATGTGCTTGTAATAACAAGGTAATTTAATTAGTATGTTGTTATGTTTATTTATTCACTAACAATTATGTGTTTATGGAAATATGATGCAAGGGATTGCATGGCAAGGAAACTACCATGAGATTCCGAAGAAGGCTCGGGTTGAGCTTTTCCTTGGAATCACTAGGAACCATGGGGATGGAGTCATGGTGTTTATTTCTAGTTTTGTGCTTTCAATATTTTTAATTTGGTTGTGCTTGATTTCATATTTGTTATGTATAGGCCAAGGCCTTGACACTTTGTTGTGGTGTCATGTTGTTATTGGTTTTCATGGTCTTCTTCTTGTTTGTTCCTTGTCTTTCCTTTTTGAGTCTTGGGAAATGGTTGGGAAAGAGGAAAGTTAATGGAGCACTCAGAGAGTTTTGTGGAACCCAACAGGTACTGAAAGACTCAAATGAAGTTGGTGCATGTGTAAGGGAAGCTATAGGTAAGAGTATGACAATTGGCTAAGTTGGTTGGCTTCATTAGTGTAAATGGATGGTGGTGGGGAAATCATGAGAAAGCTAACAAGAAAGGTAAAGTGATTGGATGTGAGGCATCTGATTCCTTGGCTATGTTGGGAACGGTTGTTCTCAATGTTGTGCATGTTATGCATGGATAAAGGGAGTTCTCTTAACCTTGATATTATGATATTTTGTAATTATGTTGTGATCATGTTTATGCTAATGTTTATATATATATGCATGTATATATGTATTTATGTATGTCATTGTCAGACTAGATCATTATTTTTTATGTTGATTTTTATATGTATATATGTGTATGTATGCATATTATTGGCTGACGGGATAATGATTGTTTATGCTAATGTTTATATATATATATATATATAGATATATCTATGTCACTGTCCGATAGGGTCATCAAGGATCCTTCTTGTGGAAAACTAATTTCTTATGTAGGTGAATGGCATGAAAAGGTTCCTGGTTTATGAGGAATCAAGTGGGAAGAGTAGTCATGACAAATATATGAGGTTAATATCATGTGGATATGAATTGATATTGTATTCTTGTATTATTCCTATGTTCATATTATGATAGGTAACGTTGAATGATACATTAGTGGAATGAAAACAATGTGCCTTGTGGCATGCTAGGATAAGTATGGATGGCAGAGAGACACTAGAACCAAGGTTGCTTGGTAGAGACAGTGTGGTTTTGGATGTGTAGTGCTAATGTTGTGTATATGTTGTGCATATTGTATATTCAATAATTGTACCTATGGAGTTGTGTTCCTGTTGTATATATGGTGTTGTGTGAATATTGCATATGCAGTGTTAGGTATAGAGGTGCCATGTACATGTTAGATATGCAATGATATGTACATATTGTATTGTGCATATTATGGATACGCGATGTTGTGTGCATATGATGTTGTAATCATGTTGGATATGCGGTTTTGTGTACATATGGTGCTATGTACATGTTGTATATGCAGTACAATGTACATATGGTGTTGTGTGCATGTTGTACATGTGATGTTATGTACATATGGTGTTGTGCGCATGATTGTACAAGTGGTGTTGTGTACGTGTCATACATGTGATGTTGTGCACATGTTGTGCAAGCAGTGTTGTGTACATATTGGACATATGGTACTGGTGTACAGGTGGTATTGTGTGCATGTCATACATGCTACGTTATGGGCATGAAGTACTATGTATGTGCATTGTGTAGTCGTGGTAACATGACATGTGTATTTGTTTTGTTGTACTTTGTGTAGTACATGTATTGTATTATGTTGTACACCGGCTGTAGGTGTATGTAATGTGTTGTGTTGTGTTGTACGCCATGTGTAGGTACATGTGATGTATGGTGTTGTACATCGGGTATGGATATATGTGATGTGTTGTACATCAGGTGTAGGTGCATGTATTGTGTTATGGTGTACACCAGATGTAGACGTATGTATTGTGTTGTGTTGTACACTGGGTGTAGGTGTATGTGTTGTATGTCAGGTGTAGGTGCATGTATCGCATGGTGTTGTATGTCATATGTGGTTGTATGTGTGTGATTCACGCTATGTGTATGTGCACATGGTTGAGGAGAAGGAATTGGGTGTTTGTCGAGTGTCGCAACCGATCCAGAGTGCGTATGGAATAAAGACAAAAGTAGAAGCTAGGGATTAATTAAAGGATAAGTATCAATATTTTATTTCGGTTTTATTATGCATGTGACTTATGATTATGGTCTATGATGATTACATGTGATCTATGATTCTGGTTTATGATGGTTACATGTGATTAATGATTTTGATCTATGAAGGTTGTGTTTTGAGCTAACTTGATGTGATAAGTTTATACATGATGATTTGGTCAAAGATGCTAGTCTGACTTGTTGTGACAGTAAGAGAACAAAATTGCAAGTGTATCTTATTGACGGGCCACCAATAAGGTATGATTTGAAATTATTCAATTTATTTTCAATCTAATGGAAATTATGTGCTTGGTATAGGAAAACATGAAATTCCCAATTGGGTGGTCGAAATTAATGACAAGCATTAGCAACAACAACAAAAGCAATTGGAACAAGCAACAGTGTGCTGGTAAAGCATTCTGAAGCAGGGCCATTGTGGGACACTTATACCCAATATTGTCCCTTGATTTCCATGAGAATTCTATGACTGGTATGATGGTTTTAGGCAGGGATATGCCTTGGTTTCTAGACCTTCTGATGCGAGGAAAGCTTACCAAGGATGGAATGTCTAGGATGGGGGTGCCAATGGAACTTGGAAGGTGTGTGACTACACAAAATTGGGTGATCAAATTGCCCGAGGGACTATGTAGAATAGAACAGAAGGTCGGGGATATATTTCTTTTGTCATTAGCATTACAAGATGGATTCAAATACACATTAGGAGTGTTCCCTGGAATAATGAGCTGGTAACTGTTCACTAAGAGGACAAGTGGCGTTGGATTGTAGTGTTGGACATTGGATGCAAATTTGAACTTGCAGTGGATTCTGGACTTCTTGAGAAGGAGGTGAATCCTGGTATTACTTTGAGGGTGGAGGTGTGAGCCTCTAGATTCCCTTGTTTCGGATTCAGAAATCATATCCTTTTATTTGTTGGTTGAGAAAATTTTCATATGTGTATATGTGTATATTATTGTAAATACAATATAGAGTTGAATTTACAAAGCTACATAGGCAATATGATTATTTTTTGAGTGAAGAAAATGTGTATGTGTGTATTTGTGGTTATTATTGTAAATACCGTAATGAGTTTTGTTATAAATATCCAGTAAACTATATGATTGTCATGTTTCAGCAATGATCATTGTAAATACTACAACAAGCTAAGTTATAAAGCTCCATGGGCAGTATGTTGTGCTTACAACACCCTTGTTGGTTGTGGGTGTCAATGAACACTGAGGACGATGTTCCCCCAAGGAGAGTTCTGTAAAAACATTGGTTAAAAATACATGTAAAAAAATATAAGACCAAGGTCATGGGACATGTATTCCAAGCTGAATGGTGGGAAAAAAATCCTAGTGGGTGTTCATTTCAGTTATTATAGCTAAAGGCAATGGCAAAGGCTTTGGAAAGGAAAAATGGCATTTTTGGTACATATATTTATGAAAATAATGGAAATTAGGAGAAAAGGAAGGTGAAAGGCCAAAGGTTGCATGTGAGGGGCAAAATGAAGGAAAATAATGGAAAACGAAGAAAATAGAGACCTCATTAATAAAAAGGCTTCTAAGGATCAGTGGGCAGGCTTGGTAAGTGTTGCTTTTGTCAGATCAGTTTTGTAGCTCTCTCTCTTTGTTATAGCATCATTTATCACCCTTGTATCCTTGATGCTTTGAGTCTGGCCTTGGGCATCCCCTTCCCTTCAAACTTGGTCCATTTACTAAAAACCATTATTTTAAATTCCATACACGACTCTGCCTTTCAAAAAGCTTGTGCACAGGTGAGTCTAGTTATACCCAACCTGCGTATATAATTTGGACTATAAAAAAAATATATAATCCCTATTTTATGGGTCAGGTTTATGAGTTACACCAGAAGGCAACCTACAAGATCTCATGGCCTAACTGTATCCCAACTATAACAACTATTTTGAAGTGGTATAAATACACCTCGTGGGAAGGCCTAAGGGGCAGAGAAAGATAGGATATTGATATTATATCCAATTGGCCCTTGATCAAACCTGATTTATCCTTGTGCCTCATGCACTCCCAGCTATAGGAAACCCTTTTTTCCTCATAAATATGCCCATCTCCTTTATATGCAATCTATGCGTATGCATTTGAAAGAGGATTGTTGAGGCTTGGGCTAGACAGATCCAGAGGAAGGTTTCGCTTGGAGTCATGGTTGAATTAGGTTGTATTCTTCCACATTCTTTGTAGACATCAATGAAGAAGCTCTGTCTTGTTCTTGATGTGATGATATTTATGCTTTAACTCATGTTATGATCTAATTATGTATGATCTCATGTTTTATATCTATATGTGTGGTGAAGTAAAATTATAAGTGCAGACACGAACGAATTCCTCTAGCCCGATGATGGGTCTAGCCACAACAAATGCATTCTATGGAAGATTTCCTTAGGTTAGAATCAATCAAGAGGGCCTACCTCTTGGTCTGCTTATCCTTCTTGATGGTGTTCTCACTTGCTCACTCCAACTATCTCTCACTTCCTTCTTAAAGCACCTGAAACAAGTAAACAACAACAGACAACAAACATGTAATAGACAAATTACAATTCAACCTACTTAACAAGTAAAGAAACATTAAGCCACGACTATGCAATATTACAAAACATGTAGGAAATTAATTTATAGTTGCATATATTAATATCAAAGAGAGATTACAACCATTTGTCTTGACATTGCAGTCCTCCTCTGACAAGACTAGGTTCCCACACACTTCTGCTAGCATTCCATGATGGCTTCAATTAACAATAGTTTCAAGGATCTTCCCTTTAGGCTTCACTCCAAACCAAATCACACTTCTCCCTCACACAACTAGATAGCTACAACTAGTAATAGCTTGTTGTCTACTCCAAACCAAAATAGCATCAACACTTAACCAAAAAACCATCTTGCGCTTGGGAATAAGGGAGGTTTATATAGGAAAGATGGTTGGGAAATGTATCCTCTTCTCATGGGAGAAGGGCTTATCCCTTGAGGTAGTTCCATCATTATAGGGGAAAGGAGCCCAAACTGACATCCTCGACCCCATCTGGCCAAACCATTTACCAGACTTTCGTTACGAAGCTTTTAGAGCTGGAAGCTTCAACTCCTAATTTAAAAAACTTTCCATAACAAGACCAACGCAACTAGAACATAGCTTAGTTGCTCTGGTCGATGCGAGGAGTAGTGCTAATCTCTACGCATTGGCACGAGGTATACAAAGAACATTAGCGCCGGTCTTGTAAAATAGGCAAAACAAAAGTTTCAGGGAAAATGGTGCAAAAGGGAATTGATCTACTCATGAAGAGGGACATAATGAGAGTTTCTTCATGAAGGCAAAGCATGCAGGTTTCACTGTAGAGGTCCTCTAGGATCAACAAATGGGAAGTACAGGGACAATGACAAAATGTTGTGTAACAGATGCCCCCTAAAGCGTGAAGGCCAAGCTGGAGTGATGGATGAAATGCTTTATGAACTAGTGCAGGGAACCAGTCTACAGTTAGGAAACCTAAAAGAAAGTACAGATACATATACATAAACTGAGATCTCTATCAAATGATACATGAATCGTGGCATGGACACAACCATCTGGAGAATGATCATGTAAATGTATCCAGGTATGGGCACAGCCATCCATCAAAGAGGATTATAATGAAACCAAGGTATGGTTGTAGCCATCCAATAATGAGAAGGATCACATATGATAACTCACGGTTTGGTTGTAGCCAACCATCTGAAAGAGAAATGCATATCATCATAACCATGTCACACCACTTCGCAACCTGGACTTTTGTGATCTGAGTCCAAGGTCTTGCGCTCCAACACAACCTGATCAAAGTATAGATTCTAACATGTGAATAGATGTGTTGATGTCAAACATGCTAGAAAGTTGCTTGATTACCAGACAATGATGTAAACTATTAACAAGCGCAAGAGGAACCACCAATAATGACAATGTTCCTCAAGGTACTACCAGCACAATCCACAAAATGTGAATAGAGGAACTGAAGTCGAACGCCCGTGAAATCACTCGATTGAAAGCCAATGATGTGAACTTGTCATCGAGTGCAAAGAAATTTCCATTAGGGAATGCAAGCTCTAAGGTACCAGAAGGGAGTCTCTCGGTCAACTTCCTGGATAATGCACTGAAGTCGATGGAAAGCGACAGTGTCGAAGGAGGGCCATAATGAATCCCACATCAGTGATGCGAGATGAGAGGATACAAAATGATTTTGGATGATACAAAGAATCAGAGGTAAGTGTAATGGAAGAAGGACAACCCATGAACATATCGACGACACAACTGGAAGTTTGGAAGATTTTGGATCCATGGGATCAGTGGTCATGATGACATGGCAGAGATAGATTGGAAGGAAAAAATGAATGGCCTAAACCCAAGAAGGTCAATGATACAAAGGAGGATGTCATAACCCGACACAAAGAAAAGAATGTCATGTTCAAGAGTGAGATGCCGACACAACTAATAGATTTCCAAATTTTCCTCCACCATTTCTGGCAGGAACCCCAATTATGTTTTAATCGCAAGCTTGAAGGGGATAGCATATTCTTGCACTGTAAGTTCATCCTTCCGATGAATCTGACCTAGTAAGTTTAACGAGCCCTAAGAAGGAGAAGCTCATGTTCGTCATGGTGACGAATCTGATGTCGTTTAATAGTTTAACGAGTCTGACAAAGGTGTAACTTGATATCTTTTTCATGTTTAGACAGTTTAAAAAATAAATGTAAAAGAAAACTCCACATGGTCCCTTTTAGTCATTTGTTTCTCTCGAGCTCGAAAAGGTAGAAAACAATACTTAAGAGAACCACTTGACCATTTCAATCAAGAAGTACCTTTTGCGTAAATAGTGCCTCCCAGCCCGAAAAAGGGGTAAACTTAAACTGGATGCATGACATTTCACATCCATTAACGAGTTTGAATCGACAAGGGCTTGACCATATTTTTGCTTTTAACGGATTGGAAAAGAGCTTGAAAGCAGACCCCCCATTTTATTCTCTTTTACGTGTCAAAATAGAAAAATACTCCGCAATATTTGCATATGAGTTTTACGAGTCAAGAAAAGAGTTGAAACATGACTCGTCCTAAAGGAGAAAGTGGTATAAAGGGTAGCAACTAGTTTCGGTAATGGTATAACTGCTCAAAACATGTAATGGTCAAGAGGCTGGATAACAAAACCACTCATCGATGCGGTCCCTCAGAAAAGGAAAAACAACCAAGTGAAAGCATATGATCGGCCAAAGAGATGGTGGTGATGGAATGAAACAAACAAGGCTCATATAGCATAAATTAGCTGACATAAATGGCAATCACAAGATGTAAATTTGGCATGGGTTCATTTTTACACAAGCTTGAACCATGGAGAACTCTGCTTGGATTTAGTTTCATGTTTACACAAGCTTGAAATGAAAAACTATGCTTACTATAAGTTTGCATGCCCCCAGAATAATGACTCAATCGAGGTACATGCCCCCAAGCTTCATTTCAGTCAACTAGGTGGATGGAGTGAAGGTTCACTTTTGAGATCTTGGAAGGACTCGACTCAGATTTTACGAGATCTTAAGTAAAGATTCGATTTGGAAAAGGGACTATCTTCATTTTTTAATGAGGTTGACACAGTAAAAGAACTATCCTCAAGACTCTTGTTTCATTTTTAACGAGCTTGACACAAGAAAAATAACTATGCTCATAACCCTTGTTTCTTTTATTAACGAGCTTGACCCAAGATGAGGAGCAATGCTCACAATTTGTTTCATTTTTTAACGAGGTTGATACAGGAAAAAACTATCCTCGCGACATCTATTCATGAACGATAAGAGAACATGGCTCCCAAGAGGTCTTCAGTAGATGGAAGAACCATGCTCCAGGAGGAATACATGTCATTTGGTACCAAAGACAGATCAGGTTCCAATGCCCCCAATACATAATGCACTATACCATCTGTGTGATCATCAGTAGATGTGGAGATGGAATGGGTAGCCACATAATTGATGTGTGGCAGGGAAGGTACTGCTTGCAATCAAGAGCCGATAGGGGACAATGGCTACAAAGGAGGCCCTTGGTGACCAATGAACAACAGTTGATCAATAATCACAATTCTCCCTTCGTGCGGAAAACAAACCACACGGAAAAGTGAAGAAACAAGAGCTTCCATGACATAAAAATAGTCATGTCCAAGGAGAATATTGAAATCTAATGGAACTTGGAAAATGCCATCATGTCTATACAGACAGTTTTTCCTCCCAAAGTAAGAGAGAACTTCAGAAGGATCCCTAAGGGTTGATTGGTTCCTCCGTTGAAAGCCAATAGATTCTGGGTGATAGGAACAAACACTGGGGAGCCCAAAGCTTGCCAAGTAGTAGAAGACATGATTCCAACAGACACGTCTTCATCTAATATGGTTTCATGTACTACCATAGTATAGGCTTGTACTATAATCTAGAAAGGCACATAAGACAGAAGGCAGAAAGCAGTCAATGGACTCCAATCAAAAGAGACGATAAAACTACTTGGTGGGCTATCATATGATTAACCCCATGCTCTACAGGAGAAGGAGAAGGACTCTCTTGAATAACTAGAATGGGAGGCTCACTCTTCGATTCATGAGAACCTGAGGAGACGAGAAGAACATGAGCAGTATGATCACCACTCTCTTCCGGAACAGAGTGAGAAACTGGTGGTGAAACCAAGTCTACACTCTTTTCAACCAATGGTTGGTTAAGAATAGACACAAGAGAGTCTCGCTCAGGAAGAACAGGATGGGAAAGAGATGAATCTAAGTCAATCTCTTTACCAACCAGGAGAGGGTCAAAATAAATCCTCTGATAACCAACAGGAAGTTGGGGTTGAGGAGCTGTAAGGTTTTCCAAAACTTTGGAAGCTTTATCCATAAGAGGACAAAGGTGAAGAAGATGTTATCCTTCACATAACCTACAGGGGAATCTAATCTTTCCCTTCTTCTTACCATCATTAGCCAAGGGTGAAGCATCAACATGAGCTCCAGAGGTCGATGGGGATGGTCGAACTAGATTTTGATACCATACCTCTAAGACTTTGGGAATGCTAGGATAGTCTTGAAGGAGATGGTCACCCTTACACATCTTGCAAGGGATTCTAACCTTCTGTGGAGGATCATAAGGTTCATCTACAGGAGGTGCATTTGGAGTAACAACCATATAATTGGCCTCTTGCTTATCTGACTTCTTCTTCATCATCTTCTTCTTCTTTTTCTTAGCCTCCTGGTTACTGGATTTCAAACTTTCACCAGGCGAAGTAGAAGAGGAAGAGGAAAAAATAGGGGAAGAAGGGGAGAGGTCAACCTTAGAATCAAAATGATGTCATTCAAATGGAGGAGATGGTGGGGCAGGAGTTGGGACACTTGGGACCATCGAGGTTGAAAATAACTAGATAGGTAAACCAATGGTTAACCCAGGGAGGGACAACATTTCCGTATAAGGAGCACCAACATTTCCAAAAGAAGGAAAAAGATCAAGATTCCCATCCGAGGGGAATGCTTGACTGGTAGACTCTGGAAATGTTTCCATTGGAATTGACCCTAAATAATCACTAAGGAAGATAAAATTAGCCAGTAATATTTTGTGGGAAGTTAATTTTAATTGATTGAAACAAAACCTTGTCTTTTCATATTTTAAGAGTCAAGAAAAGGACGAAAGGTAACTCTAGTCGATTTCAGAATTAACGAGCTCGAAAGGACATCTGCTCGAATGATATTTTAAGTTTAATGAGTCAAAAATATCAAATGACTGCTCTAGATGATCTAGGTAAATAGGATTACTAGGCAACCTTGAACTGCAGAATACCTCCCAACGAACCGAGAAGTACGAGCAGGAAACCTCCCTGAATGCTGTGTTCGGTGTATCATGTTTTCAAGGTGGCCAACACAGGCTTCCTATGGATAAAAATTTGTAGCCTAGAGGGGTCTCCTGTTATATACTCAATAGTACGGGGAGCACAAATCCGTACTAGTGATGTCTAGTGCCGAAGCGAACGACAACTGCTAGGTTTAAAGACGACGGAACATGTCTCTAGCCTAGACCACTAAATGTGAGCATTAATTTTCAATGATTCCTTAGGTTAATTCAATAGATTTTAACAATTGATCTTGAATTAGGTTTCAATTACAAGGCCCTACCATTGTCATCTAGAGAAACTCCTACATGCAGCTATATGAGAAAAGAGATCTTTGTCTTCAATAAAAGTTAACACTAATTGAGAGATAGGGAACACAACATCAATGCAACAATCAAAGAATGAAATATTTCTCTAACGCATGTCCTAAATGCACTTAATCTTCCCTTAACAACAAAATAAGTTTTATTTCATTTCGATGCCTATGATGATGCGATTATATCTTCTTAATGAAGCTACTAATGCAATATTTTCGCTTAAGTAAACTAGAATAATGTTCTCCTTTTCATAAAATTCAAAATGAATCTTTCACATCAAGCACTTTAATGAAAAATTTCACAATTCCGAACAAACAAGCATCGATCAAATCCAAAGCAAGATAAAAGAAACTGAAAGAAACTTCTTCCCTGAATCGAACAAACCAAACGCATAAATTCTTCAATCGACAAACCAAGCAATGTAATCTATGCTTGGAAAGAGAAAAGAGACACTCAAAATAAGAGAAAAAATGAGACTCTTTCACTCATTTAATTGAAAATGAAGCAAACAAAGCATCCTAGTCACCTCTGGTAGAAGAAGAGAGTCTGAGGGTTAAGGCACACTATCACTGGAATGGGAGAAATTCTGATTTTTTCTTAACTCAACGACTGTTATAGACATTTTTGGGCACTTCAACCCCAATCATAAATGTCCATAAACTGAGGGATCCTAAGTCCCTAAAAGTGTTTCTTCACTGCCTAAAGGAACAAG
>APFE031530803.1:4478-24970 GCA_000404065.3 Pinus taeda
GTCTTGTATGTGGATGATATGTTGTTGGGTGGAAATGACAAAGAAATTATCCAGGATTTGAAGACCCAATTGTCCTCCAAATTCGACATGAAAGATCTCGGTGCTGCAAACTATATTTTGGGCATGGAAATTAAAAGAGATCGAGCAAAGAGGAAGCTCTGGTTAAGCCAGAGGAAGTATGTCGAGACAATACTACAGAGGTTTAATATGCATGATAGTAAACGGTGAAGGTTCCTATTCCTGTAGGTGTGAGGTTATCTGCTGAACAGTGTCCCAAGACACAAGAAGAGGAAGAGGACATGTCCGTGTTCCATATGCAAGTGCAGTCGGTAGCTTGATGTATGCCATGGTTTGTACTAGACCAGACATTTCACATGCAGTGGGAGTATTGAGCAGGTTTATGTCAAAACCAGGGAAGGAGCATTGGACAACAGTGAAGCAGGTTTTTAGGTATTTGCATGGCACTAGTGATTATGGTTTGTGCTACCAAGGAAGACCAGGATTGGACAGAGTGTTGGATACTCGTGGATTTGTTGATGCAGACTAGGTTAGAGATCTAGATAAGAGAAGATCTACAAGTGGGTATGTGTTTAACCTATTTGGAGGTGCAGTCAGTGGATGAGTAAGAAACAATCTATAGTGGAACTATCAACTACAGAGGCAGAATACATGGCAGCCACTCATGCAAGCAAGGAAGCAGTTTGGTTGCAGAGATTGTGTTCAAGTATGGGGTTAGTAAAGGAGCTATAAGGATAGAATGTGACAGCAAAAGAGCAATTTTCATGGAAAAGAACCCTGCATATCATTCAAAGACAAAGCACATTGATGTTCAGTATCACTTTGTGAGGGATATGATAGAATAAAAAAAGGTGTTGCTGGTAAAGGTGGACACTTTGAAGAATACTGCAGATGCATTGACAAAATCTGTGAGCTCTGAGAAGTTCTCTTGGTGTAGAAAAACAATGGGCATTTCAGGGCTGGAAAAACGACTAAGCTCTCTTGTGGCCCCCTATGGAAAGAAAACAACAACTGGGAGAATGTTGGGTTGTGTTATATTCATTCCATGACTAGCCCATGTAGTTAACTGGGGGGTTGGAGGGGGGGCGTAGCCCCCCTTCGTTGCGCCAATTGTGTAGCCGGGGGGGGAGGTCACAGGGGGTTTGAGACGCATCGTAACCCCACTTTATGGGGTCTGGGGCAGTGCCCCGATTTTTTTTTTTATTTTGGAACCTATGTTAGGTTGGGCAGACCCACCTATGGTTTTGTGCATGATTTTCGCACATGTTTTTTGGACACGATGGTTTTCAGTCCATGGTATTGGACGCAATGGTTTTCAGTCCATGGTATTGGATGCTTTGGCATGTATAAATATGTATTATAACATTGAAAGGAACATAATGAAAAATCAAGCTGGTAGTCCTGGTTTTGGGATCCAGGGGAAAATCTCTATGTATATGTGTTTTATGTGTTATGCTCTCGCATTGTTTATCTTCTGTGTTTTAGAATTCGTATGCAAGTAATTCCTGTATGGGGTTAAAACCTACATCTACATTTGTGAAGCCTTAAAGCTTCACTCCCTCTATCTATCTATACCAAAGACCAAACTGAGTGGTTCCTATGAGGTATCTCAACACATGTTTAATTGCCTTCCAATAGAGTTTGGTTGGATTAACCATGGATTGACTAAGCTAATTAACCGCAAAACACATATCTAGTCATGTGTTCACCAAATACATAAGTGAACCTACAAGCTATCTATACATAGTATGCTCCACTGATTCACATGAAGTAGCATCCTCCTTCCTCCAGTTACCTGCCAGAGAAGTATCCATGGGTTTTCTTCTCTCCATGTGGAAATTCTTCAATAGCTCGTTAGCATACTTTCCCTAAGAGACAAACCATTCCTAATCTCCTTGCCATACTTCCATACCAAGAAAGTAATGCATGAGCCGCAGGTCCTTCATCTCGAATTCTCTTGCAAGATCTCCTTTGCAATATTTTACCAGCTTCTCATCACTCGTTACAATCAAATCATTGACATATAATACTATAGTAAACAATTTACCTTCAAGCACAATATGGTAAAGGTTCCAATACGTTTCTCTTATGGTGAAGCCCAACCCAGTGAAATAACTGCCAATCCTAGTGTACCAAGAACGAGATGCTTTTTTCTTAGTCCATACAATGCTCGCTTGAGTCTGCACACATGCAACTCCCTATTGAAGGTCTCAAATCCTTCTGAATGCTTAACACACACCTCTTCCTCAGTCATAACATTGAGGAATGTTGTCTTCACATCCATTTAATGTATCTTCCATCCCATCTACGCTGAAAATGTTAGAATAGATCTGATTGAAGAGTACCTTGATACTAGATAAAAGGTATCATCGTAATCTATTCTGTCCACCTAAGAGAATCCTCTGGCCACAAATATTCCCTTGCGTTTATCCACACTCCCATATGCTGCTTGCTTTACCTTATAAAGCCATATGGAACTCACCACTAACTTGTTTGTTGGTCTTGGGACCACTTCCCAAACACTATTTCTGATAATGGATTCATAATCCTTAACCATGGCATCAACCCAAATTGGTTGTTGCATTGCTTCCTCGAATGAGGATGGCTCGACCTCTACACTCTCGTCACCAAAGCCATGTAGCCAGTGTACCGATATGGTGACCTCCTCTACCTGCATTGTGATGTGGGTTCTCCCACATTCTCTCTAGCATCATTCATCAATATGTCATCCTCTCTAGTGTTATTCCTTCCATATTTGGAAGTCTCTGTGTGAGTGGGTTCTTCCACTCTCTTCTCCTCTACATGTGGTTTCTCCACATCATCTCGAGGTTCCTCCTTTGGAGCTAAAAGCTCCTCTTCTGTATGTAATTGAAGCTCCCTATCAAGGGAACATATCACAACCTTCTCTTCATTGAACTCCACATCTCCATTAAAAACTCTCATCTTGTTGGATGCTAGGTACACCTGATAGTTGTGAGGCATATCAGTGTACCCCACAAATATGCCCAACTCAGCTATCATCTCTAGCTTTTTCCATGCATCCTTGGTAACATGACAATAGGCCGATGAACCAAAGGTCCTGAAGTGTGCCACATCTATTTTCTTACCTAAAAACGCTTCTTCTAGTGTACTCATCCCAAGAATTCAATGAGGGCTTACGTAAAGAGTTGTGTTGCATGCTTCAGCCCACAAGTGCAATGGTAGGCCCTGATCATGTAACATTGCCCATGTCACTCCCACAATACTTATGTTATTCCTTTAAACCACCCCATTTTGCTATGGGTTATGAGGTGCTATTAAATCCCATCGAATTCCCTCTGATGTGCAAAAGTTATTGAATTCATTTACACATATTCTCCACCGTTATCTCTTCTGAGAGATTTAAATTTCCTGCCAGTATATTTCTCGAAAAGTTATTTGAATTCACAAAATTTAGAGAATGTCTCATTTTTCTTTTGCATAAAGAAAATCCAACACCTAAACAAAAACCATCAACAAATATTACATAATACTTGTGTTTGGTCATGTATTTTGTGGAGAATGGTCCACACACATCTGAGTGAAATTGATAGAGGATTGCTTTCACTCGACTGTCTTTATCATGAAAGGAAGCTTTGGTGTACTTCCCCAAGGTACACCCTTTGCATGTGTCTCTATGCTCCAGTGTACCCTTGGGAAGTCTTGTAGGATTTTTTGTATGATATTCAAAGCTCCATGGTGCAAGTGACCCAATATTCCATGCCACAACTCATTGATTTCTCAGATATGTACCTTCTCTGATTTAGTGCTCAAAGTAGCACAATATTGTACATCCAATTAGTATAAGTTATTCACATGAACCCTAATCTACTTCACCTATCCTGAGGCTATGTGATGAAGGAAAAAATTTCCCTTACTAAATATCACATTGTAGCCATGGTCCTCCAACATGGAAACTGAACCAAATTATTCTTCAAACCTAGAACATACATGGCATCTTTTAATGTGAGAGGAGAACTAGACTCCCTATAAAAGGTAACAATACAGACATTGATCATGATATACCTCCCATCATCTCCCATCTCAATGTGCATATGGAGGTCCTTCTCCTCCAAGTCACTAAAGAAATATTTGTTGTCGATCATATGGAATGGCACTCCATTATCCAGGTACCACACACTACCCATCACCAATGTCACCATGTAAGTGATGAGGGTGAAATCCAGTTCAAATTATGAAGCAAGAGCTTCACCTGCCACTCCTCTTAAGGGCTTCTTATCGGCCTTCTTATGCAGACATTTTGTGGCACAGTTTCCCAGCTCGTAATAGTGAAAACATTTAATCCTTGACATGTCCTTCTTCTTTCCACCTTGACTAGAATCTGATTTGGAATGGGATGAATCCCCCTTCCCTTTCTTCACCTTTACAACCAAGGCACAATTATCCCCATCATCATACTTGGATGAGGATCCCTCTATGGTGTTCCATTAGATATCTTCTTCTACCAAGTCAGACCAAAATCACTCCCACTCTGGTAGCTTCTCCCTCCCATTAATTGAGCCCTGGTAGTTTTGTCAACTCTTGGGAAGTCCTAGAAGTGTTAGACTCACAAGATCGTCTTCAACAACTATAACACTGACAATTCCAAGCTCATCCCAACATTGGGTGAACTTGGTCAAGTACTTTGGTATTGTGTTGCCCTTCTCCATCTTGATCATTCTGAGCTTTTCATTTAGTGCCAACTCCTTATGGTCACTGATATTTTGAAACAGGTCCATTAAGGTCTTCCACATTACAGATGGAGTTTCCTTATCATGGAGACTCAAGACAATATTATCTCGATCTCCTTCTAGGATAATCTTTCTTGCCTTTTCCAAATACTTTCTCCATTCTTCTAAATCTTGAGCATCAATTGTTGGAGGCTTAGGAATATCATTGTCTATGAATTCCTTAAGCCCATTGTCTTCCAACACTGCCTCCATCATTTCCTTCCAAGCAATGTAATTCAGGCTACCTTCAAGGTCATACTCGAGTCTCAATCCGTATAATGACATCCTGCTGGCTTTCAAGTATGAAACTGCAAATTTGATTTCTCCTACAAAAGAAAAACTCGTATTCTCCTCTTCTATAGTGATTTTAGCTCTGATACCATGTAGAAATTCCTTGTAGATTCAAACTGAATATTGTAATTACACTAAAACAATTGACTTGAATCTACTCTACTCATCAGAGGGAACAATAATTGATCGATGAAATCATGAAGCAGAAAAAGGAAGAATTCAATCACACATAACACAATAATTTTCTAAGGAAAGCCACAGCTAAAAACCCTTGCTATCTATATATTGCATTAATTAGAAAATTTGAGAAGATTACAATGCTTTTCTCAAGCTCGAGCAAACTCTACACTATAAAATCTATTCTATTTGAAAGTCTATGATTAATGCTCATGAAAGGGGGTATTAGATTATTATCTCGACAAGTTTTAAGGAAGAAAAGGTCAACCATCCTTCTCTCTATTTTTATTTTTATTGTTTGAGTAAACGAAACTCATGCCAAGTCTCCCTTTAGTGTAAGGTAATGATCCTTGTTTGTAAGCTTTGTGGTGATCAAAATTTGATGAAGTTGAGTGTGAAACTTGATCCACAATTTTCATTTTTAGGTCAATGTTTCAAGCCCATAACAGGGCTCATCATCAAGAAAGAATGATTGAGAGAAGGAGGATAGGGGAAGTTGTATAAATATAAAACCTTAAAAAAAAAAACCTAAGATAAGATGAATTACATGCGGGCTACTATTTTAAAGTATATGCTTAATTCTCATGAAAGGGGGTATTAGATTATTGTCTTGACAAGTTTTGAGGAAAAGAAGGTTAGCCACCCTAATCCCTATTTTTATTTTTTTATTTTTCTAGTAAATTAATCTCATGCCATGTCTCTTGTCCATGTAGTGTAATGATCCTTGTTTGTAAGCTTATGTGGTGATCAAGATTTGAAGAAGTGGAATATGGAACCTGAACCACATTTTTCATTTTTAGGTCAATGTTTCGAGTCTAGAATAGGACCCATCATCAAGTTCCATCATTAGGAAATAATTGTTGAGAGGAGGAGACGGGAATATATATAAATATAAAACCTAAAAAATAAAAAACCTAAGATAAGATGAATTACATTTGGGATGCTATGTGAAAATTTATGCTTAATGCTCGCCAAAAGGGGGCATTACATTATTGTTTCAACAAGTTTTGAGGAAGAAAAGTTTAGCCATCCTCTACTTTTATTTTTATTTTTTCAAGTAAATAAAACTCATGCCAAGTTTCCCTTCCGTGTAGTGTAATGATCCTTATTTGTAAGATTTTGGGGTAATCTTTTGGAGACTTCATTAATTTTGAAGAGTTTTGACCAGTTTTGACCAACCGTAGGGTGGGAAAAGGACAAATGGCAGCAACGATTGGGCGGCGAAACGAGCAGTTGCATAAAGGTGATGGAAAGGTGGCAGTGGAAGGGAAAAGTAGCTGAGTAGATGAGAAGGCGCAGAGGCAACCAAGGAAGCAAACAGTCAAGCGAGAACTGGTAGTCCAAGCAGCCGGGAAGGATATAAAAAGAGGAAGAACAGAAAGGAAGAGGTTGTTTTTGTGGTCGGGTTTTGTTGATCAATGGGGTTATTGTTGAGGATGGACCCACTGGACGCTGAAGGATTTGGCTGCCGAGGAGGTACATAGACATAAGAGCAGAAGCAGGAAGAGCTAGAAACTGAGGAACTGGGTTGCAGAGTAAATCTGACCCAAGCCACTGAGCTAGGTATTTTATGTATTGTTGATGGCGAGATGCCAAGTTATAATGTATTATGTTCTGTTGCTTTCATGTAATCAAAGTTAATGGTTGTTAAGGCTCATAACGCATTGCACATCATGTTCTGTGGGCTTATTTAAATTTTAAATAGTCTCCTTGTTGCACGAAGATGGTGATTGCTATATCGATGCTAGAATGTTGTTAGTTATGTGGTATTTATGATGAATCCATGTGTATGAGTTTAGGGTATCTTTATCTCCGTTTCATATATTATGAATGAATATCTGTGTGGCCACCTATGTTGAACTAATATCCCCTCGACTCCATGTTCAACCCTTCTCCCCTTTTGGTTGCGGCATGCTTCGGGTGAGACTCCTTGCCATTCGGGGTGAGGTGAAAATGCCAGCATTGTCCTAGACTACAACGGACCATTGTTGGCCTTCCGTGCCTGAACCCAGGGTCTTTTCCCTGATGACTCTTTCCAGCCAACAAATGGTTCTATTGTCGGGACCCGAATTTAGGAGAACTAGTTCAGAATATGGTGTCGAGGGTGTTTAAGAGAGAGATCAGAAATTGGTGGAACCACAAAGTAGACCAATTTGTGGCAGAAGGAGTTGCTCGTAGGAATCCGTTGATCGACAATGTGTGTAAGGATATATTATATGCTAATAGCTTAGATGACCAGTATGAAATTTTCTGGTGCAAATTACTTGAGGACCTGTACAATTGGTTGAGGGAACTGAAGTAGCAAAGTCCTTCGAGTGGATCGACGAGGGTTGATGTTTTGATTGGAGTGTTTAAATAGAGTTATAGCTTGACGAACTTGGTTATTTCTTATTTCAACTGCTGTTCCATTTTAATTGTTGTTCCATTTCTGAATTGCTGTTCCATTTTAGTTGCTGTTCCATTTCAGTTGTTGTTCCATTTTAGTTGTTGTTCCATTTCAATTGTTGTTCCATTTCAAGATTGTTGATTTGTTGTTTTATTTACTTGCCATTTCTTAAGGACAGTTTCAGGCTGTAGTGAGCATCAGCATCTGCTATCTGGCTCCCAGACCTCTGATCTGCTCCCATCAGTTATGAAAGGGATGGGTTATTGCTACCGAACCCTTGGCTGATGCGCTGTTCTATTTCATTGCTATTTCCTTTACTTGTCGTTTCATTTCTATTCATTAAGGACGATCTCAGGTTGTAGTGAGCACCAACATCTGCTACCTGGCTCCCAGACCTCGGATCTGTTCTCATCAGTTACGAAAAGGATGGGTTATTGCTACCGAACCTTTGACTGATACAATGCTTGGTGTGATTTAGCCTTTTGAAGTAGTTAAGTTGTAGACATGCATCTATTTACTTTTGTAGCTTTTAAACAGTTGTACTACGAGCATTACTCTGACAAGTGCTAAGCCTCAGACTGAGACACTCTTTGAAATAGCAAGACGTTCCCGAATTGACATATTAATGTGAGGTAACTAGAGGTGAAAGAGACCCTTTTTATAGCTCTACATTTTGGTGTTGTTGTCGGGGAAAGAGTGTAGCCATTTTTTTTTTCAGGGTAGTGTACGAACCTGTTAGGGAAGAATTGGGTTTTGAAAACGGAAGGTAAGAACCTACGTACGGAGCATGTAAAAGCCCTGCTCCTTTGCTCACTTTCCTCCAGATTTGCTACTATCTGCTTAAGAAGGATTTAGTAGTTTAATTGAGTGCATGAATAAGCAGAAAAAACCGAAGAAAAATCCCAAACCTTTACCAAAGACAGAAAAAGCTAAGGGGCCGGTGACCCTTGGTTGATCAACCTTCATAGACGAAATCTATAAGAAGTCGAATCTCAGCCTTCAGTAGGACCCAAGAAAGTTATTTCCAAACAACCTACTAGTTCCCTTCAAGCCACAAGTTCACCATCTGTAGCCTTTGTTGAGGTGCATAGTCAAACTGACGAACAGGTCTTTGAAGAAATTGAAAATTCTATTCCAGAACGATTGCAAGAAGGGAATTTCAACAATCTTTGTGAAGGAGAAGGGGAAACATGGGAGACTAGGGAGTTGAGACCTCCTCTTAGAATAACTTAGCCATTGAATAGCCCGGACAAAGGGAGTGTGGTAAAAATTAGTATTGAAGAGACCCAATCCCCTCAGATAGAAATCCCAGATAGAGGAAGTGCTATTAAAATTGTTCCTGTTAAAGACATTCCTCCTCAACCTAGGAATACCATTTTAGATATTCCAGAAGGTTATTGGCATATATTTGATCCAATGGCTCAAAATCCGCCAAACACCCAAACCTCTACATTACAATACCCCATAGTGGATTCCGCAGCAAATGCCCCTATGAAAGCAATTCCCCTTCAACATATCCCTACATTTCACGGACTTACATCGGAGGACCCGGACGCATTTTTATTTGAATTTGATGTACTGTGTAGGGGATATGATTACACCACTGACCCCCAAAAACTAAAATTGTTCCCCTCTACTCTAAAAGGGGCTACTTTAAGATGGTTTATGGGATTAGGTGGTGGGGTTATAAATAACTGGGAACAAATGAAAGAATCCTTTTTGAAAAAATATCAAGACTACTATAGGTCTAGAGAACTAAAAGATGAAATATTTCAGATGATAGCTAGACCAAACGAAACATTCGAAGAATATGTGGAACTTTTCCAGTATAATCTACAAAGATCTCCCTATGCATCTGCCTTTGCCTGATAACGTGTTAAAAACAACATTAATAAGGGGCATGAAAGAACAATGGATTGAAACATTAAACGTTATGGGGAAAGGGGATATTTATCAGGAAAGTTTTGCTGACATAATTGATCTATGTATCAGGAGTTTGAGAGGCAGTACACGAATCAAACCAGCAGAACATGATCGGTTTGCAAGAGAAAACAAAATTCCATCAGAAGGAGTAATGCGTGTGGAAATTGGAAATTTATTTGAAAATTATAAAACTGATATACTAGGAACACTGACTACACAATTGGATGTTTTGTAGGCCAAGCATAAACAAATGGAGGCAGAACAGAATTTGGCAATCTTCTGCCCCAAGTGCAGGAAGAAGCATAGCCATAAGGAGTGTCCACTAAATACAGTCCAGACATGCGCCATCTGTACAAGGGATCACTCTACAGAAAGTTGTCCCTCATTACCTGGACTGAAAGTGGTATATAAGGAAGCAGAAGAAGAACCAGAGGCAGTATATTTACTCAACCAGCATCATCAGTGGCAGCCGTGACAAACTGGTATTTTTTCAGACCCAACTTCTTCTTTTCAGTATCCGCAGTACAATACTCAACAGTATAATACATGGCAAAGTCAGTTTCATCCCCCATTTCCAAACTGGTCATCACAGTCATATCCTTCTGCAAACTCGTGGCTAAATCAGACAAGCCAATATGGTTGGTCGAATCCTCCTTATCCCCCACCATATTGGAAAAACAACCCATACCCACCATAATAGACTCCCCCCACTTCACAAGGTTCAGTCTGGCAGACTAACTGGCAGAGACCAACACAGCAGCCAGTAGGAAATATTCCTTTCCCTCAACCTACACTACCATCTTTACAATAAAACCCCCAATCTAATCTGAGACCCAAACTCCTAGCCCATCCTAATCCCAATCCAAATAACAGACCGGTCCAAACACTCCAAATTTTAGAAACACCAGAAGAAGGACCCGATCTGAGGGAGTGCAATGATCTTCAGCTAAGATCTGGGTGTATTATCCAAACAAAGGGAAATAAAATAGTTCAGATTGAAGATCAGTTACTTAGATAACATTTGTCACAAGAAAAGGATGTGAATAGACAACAAACTCATAATCAAGCAACCACATCCTCTCCCCCGTTCCCAGAATGTTTAGTCATACCTCGACCTATACAACAACCTAATTTTGACATTTTGGGAGAATTACAAAATTTGTACATAAAAATTCCATTCCTTCAGGCCATTCAAGACATCCCGATATACGCAAAAACTATTAAAGAATTGTGCATAAAAATACCGAGGAGGAATATAATAGATAATCCAAGAGTTCAAGTAGTCGGTACTTTATCTGACTTATTATCAGGAAAGCAAACACTTATTAAGTATGAAGACCCAGGAAACCCAATAGTAACTGTTCAAATTTATGGTCAAACCCTAACCAATGCCTTAGTTGATCTTGGAGCTGCAATCAATATATTGACAATAGCTACTTGCCAAAAGCTAGGCATCACATCTGCAGAACCCACCTCAACTCTGCTAGAATTGGCTAATCGATCTGTGGTTAGGCCGGAAGGCATACTACATGATGTCATGGTCTCGGTTGACTCCTGGGAATACCCAACTGATTTTCTGATAATAAACCCTAAAACCCGACTTGATGGACATCCATTGATATTAGGAAGACCTTGGCTCGCTACCGCTGATGCCTACATCGGTTGTCGGCAAGGGAACATGATCATAACCAAGGGGGCGGATATCAAGAATTTAGTACTATATCCCCCAGCGCAGCCAAGCATCACAATAGTTAAAACTAATAGGCACCCTGTATCATATCTTACTGACAACATTAGATCTCCATTAACTATACAAGAAGCACTAGAGTTCAAAGACCAAACAGAAGATGATGCCATCAGTAATTTCATTAGTCAAACTGAACTCACATCTCGTACCCAATGTCATATGATAAAAGTAGCATTTGATAATGAAGTAGAAGAGGAACCTCTGAAAGATGCACATGATCACACAATCCCTGTCACTTCAATTGCACATAGTAAAATTGTGGAAATTGAACCTGGAAAGACCTTAAACATTAACGCCGACCTTACACCCGAACAAGAAACAAAACACATCCATATCTTAAGAAAATATAAAGAAGCATTTGCATGGGATTACCCTGATATGAAAGGAATCGACCTTCAATTATGTACACACCACATCTACATAGAAAATGATACAAGACCTGTTAGGTAGCCTCAAAGAAGACTAAATCCTCATCTAAAAGAAGTAGTAAAAGCTGAGCTTCAAAAAATTTTAGATGTTAACTTCATCTACCCTATCTCTGATAGTAAATGGGTCTCCCTGCTTGTGGTAGTGCCAAAAACGAATGGGAAGTGGAGAATCTACGTGGACTACAAGGAGCTAAATAAGGCAACGCAAAAAGATCACTTTCCTCTCCCATTCATCGATCAAGTATTGGACACTTTGGTAGGGAAGAAATTCTTCTATTTTCTCGATGGCTTCAATGGGTATAACCAAATACAGATTGCCCCTGAAGATCAGGACAAAACTACTTTTACTTGTCCTTGGGGAACATTCGCCTATCGAGTTTTACCTTTTGGTTTATGTAATGCCCCTACCACATTCCAAAGGGCTATCCTTAGCATTTTTGCAGATCTAATAAATGAAGGACTGGAAGTATATATGGATGACTTTACTCCATACAGAGATGAGTTTGATCCAGCATTGGAGACACTCGAAAAAGTCCTACAACGTTGCATAGCTACCAGGCTTTGTTTAAGCCATGAAAAATGTTACATGATGATGACGGAAGGACTTATTTTAGGACACTATATTTCAGTAGTTGGAATTCAGGTAGACGCAGCCAAAATCCAAATACTTTTGCTTATTCCTACTCCTAGTACTCAAACAGAGGTACGTAGCTTTCTTGGATTCTCTGGTTACTACAGAAGATTTATAGAAAATTATTCATGTATTGCTACAACATTGTATGCACTAACTGGTAATATTGATTTTCTTTGGACAGAAAAATGTGAACGTGCTTTCAACGATCTGAAGAAGCTCGTATCTACAGCCCCAGTCCTTCGGGGAGCGAATTGGGATTTGCCATTCCAGATATCATTTGATGCCTCAGACACAACCATTGGAGCGGTCCTTGGACAGGAGGAGGATAGAAAACTATATGCAATTTATTACATTAGCAAAAATCTACCCCCTGCTAAATTATACTGTCACCGAAAAAGAATTTCTAGCTGTTATACATGTTGTCAATAAATTCAAACATTAAATTACTAGATATCCTGTTATCTTGTACACAGATCATTCTACTGTAAAATATTTAGCAAACAAGCCTATCACAAATGGAAAAATAACTAGATGGCTGATTTTATTGTAGGAATTTGATATTACAATCAAGGATCGACCTGGGAAAGAAAACCCGGTAGCTGATTTCCTCTGAAGAATGCCAAAACTAGTCGATGCAGCAACAGTTGAAGATCAATTTCCAGATGAGCATCTCTTTATCGTTGTTGTTCAAACACCCTGTTATGCTGATGTCGCCAATTACCTAGCAGTAGGTAAGTTACCAAAGCATATAACCCTTAATGAGTGAAAACAGATTGTTTAGCGAAGTACCAGATTTTCCTGGATTGGGGATTATTTGTTTCACACAGGGGTAGACATGCAAATCAGGAGATGCGTTCGACAAGACGAAATTTTTGATATATTGAAAGCATGCCATGACCAACCATGTGGTGGAAATTTCGCTGATCGCGGGACTGCACATAAAGTATTACACACAGGGTATTATTGGCTCACAATTTTCAAAGATGCAAAGAAATTTGTCCAAGCATGTGACAATTGCCAGAGAGCGGGACACCCTAGTCAGTCGGATGAGATGCCTTTAAAACCACAGCTAGTCGTCGAACCATTTGAGCATTAGGCTCTTAATTTCATGGGACCAATCAACCCACCATCAAACCAAAAAACATACATCTTGGTGGCAACAGAATATGTCACCAAGTGGGTTGAAGCAGAGGCCTTGCCCAGAGCTACAGAAGAATCTGTTATACATTTCTTGCTCCATCTATTTGTACGCTATGGCCTCCCTAGAGAGATAATTACAGATGGAGGGCCACAATTTTATGGGAACATAATAGTGGCAATACTCAACAATTATCATGTTCAACATAAAATTACCACCCCATATCACCCACAGGCAAATGGGCAAGTAGAAAGCATCAACAAGATAATAGAAACAACTCTAACAAAAACAGTTGCATCACATAGATGCGATTGGGTTGCCAGACTACCTGAAGCACTATGGGATTATAGAACAACATGGAGAAGCACCACAGGTCACTCACCTTACCAGCTAATGTTTGGAAAACAACCTATCTTTCCTATAGAATTTGAAATCTAGACATTACGAACAACACAAGAAGTTGGTTTAGACTTAACTGAGGCATAGACTAATCGACTGCAACAGATTAATGAGCTGGATGAAATTAGGCTCTCTGCACTTCAACACACTGCCCTGATACAGTAGCAGAGAGCTAAATGGCATGATGCTCTCATTAAAAATAGAGTCTTCCACGAAGGAGACTGGGCTCTTTTATATGACTCTAGGTTTCAGGACTTCCCCAGGAAACTCCAGATTCGTTGGCTGGGACCATATGAAATTCAGAAAGTACATGACAATGGTACCCTTACCCTGATTACTATTGATGGTTCTGGATATACCTTTAAGGCAAACGGCCATCGAGTCCATCTTTATCACAAACCACTTACTCGGGAGTCCTTCTGCCAACAACTACGCCAAGATTCAGATATGGAGATCTTAGGGGAGGAAGACAAGTCTTCCCCACCTGTAACTCACTAAGAAATTTAATTTTCTTTACAATTTGTATATAGCTTCTTGAATTATTATTTTTTGTACATATCTTTGCAACACATTTTGTTACTTCTGTTGTTCCTTTTTTTTCAAGAGGAATAGCACTTTTGATTTATGTTGTTCTTTTTTTTTTCAAGAGGAATATCATTGTTGATTTTTGTTGTTCCTTTTCCAAAAGGAACAACACTTTTTATTTTTGTTGTTCCTTTTCCAAAAGGAACAACACTTGTGATTTTTGTTGTTCCTTTTCCAAAAGGAACAACACTTTTGATTTTTGTTGTTCCTTTTCCAAAAGGAACAACACTTGTGATTTTTGTTGTTCCTTTTCCAAAAGGAACATCACTTTTGATTTTTGTTGTTCATTTTCCAAAAGGAATAGCACTTGTGATTTTTGCTGTTCCTTTTCCGAAAGGAACAACACTTTTGATTTTTGTTGTTCCTTTTCCAAAAGAAACAAAACTTTTGATTTTTGTTGTTCCTTTTCCAAAAGGAATAGCACTTGCGATTTTTGTCGTTCCTTTTCCAAAAGGAACAGCACTTGCGATTTTTTGCTGTTCCTTTTCCAAAAGGAACAACACTTGCGATTTTTGTTGTTCCTTTTCCAAAAGGAATAGAACTTGTGATTTTTGCTATTCCTTTTCCAAAAGGAACAACACTTGTGATTTTTGTTGTTCCTTTTTCAAAAGGAACAACACTTGTGTGTTTTTGCTGTTTCCAAAAGGAACAACACTTTTTTATTTCTGTAGGTCTTTTTCCAAAGGAATGACACTTGTTTGATTTTTCTATTCCTTTTCAAAAGGAACAACACTGTTGATTTCCATTGTTCCTTTCTCCAAACGAACAACATCTGTGAACTTTTGTTGTGCCCTTCCTTGAAAGGAACACTACTCATATGATTTTGAAACAACGTGTTCCTTCTATTCTAAATTAAAGATGCTTATTGCTAATGTTCTTTCAAGTCTTTTGGAATACGGCTATGCACTTATGTGATGGAAACAAAAACACAGCATACGAAATCAGTAAATCATAAATCACTATCTTTATAAGAGACTGCCCTGAATTGGTGAAAGGACGCAGGGAAATACATGCTTATTATCATCTTTTGCTGCCATTGTTCTACTAACTCTGTTCTGATTGGTTATCTGTATCATGATGGTTCTTTTTTTAATCTTCTTTGATTATCATTTGGCAATAAGATCAAAGGATCTATACCTTTCTATTGGGATATTAAGACTTCTTCCACCATTCCTACTCGTAAGGAGTGTTGAACCACCCTTTGTGTATAAACAAGAAAGGCTCTCTATTAAAAACAAGAAGAAAAAGAAGGAAGCAAAATAAGGTTTCTAAAAATTGTCAAATTGTAGGATAGGAAGTATCATTACGAGCTGGCCTACCATGATCATTAGGATGGAAGCGAAGTGGTATTCCCACTAGGGCCACCACACCTGGGAAATGGTCCAAAAGGTATATCAAACAAATAACCCTTGGAACAGGAGGTCTCACCACGAGCCGGCCTGCCCACTATTCGCTCCTCCCTTGTGAATGGCATTATGACTGACTGGTCACCAAGCCAGCATAGTGGCCTACATTTTGACATTACACAACGCTTCCTGGCATACACAAAGGACTATGGTTCCAGGGGTGAAACAAACAACTCTACCAAGGTTATGAACACCTATTGGAAGTAGAGCACTGTTAATGGTATTGAAGTTGTATTTTTACACCAATAGGTAAGAAGATTATGTCCTCTTGTTTCTTATGCCGTGATAATTAATTATATAATATTACCCAAACATATAGTGCATGACTATATATTATCGCCAATCATTACGAAGCTAGTGACATTGACCGCATGAGACTCTCTATTTATGGCAAATGTCTTATCCCCGAACTTCAATCAAATTACCACAGTCCCTTACGTATTAAAAGCAATGTAACTTTATACCTTGATTTCAGTAATCGGTTGTTTTTGTAAGCATGGCATATTGCCATACGTTGTTTCATAAAGACCTCGCGGCAGAACAGACGCTGCCCCTTTATTTGACGGCTGGGACAGCCTATCACGTTGCAGGGGGGGGTAACCTCATCATTCCCCAGAGTATGTGTCAGTCTATTATTTGAGAAATTGTGTACTCGGGCACAACATGGCTCAACGGTATTATCTTTTTCTATTTTTGTTTTCTTTTGCATGAGCTACTGTTCGAAGCCATTTCCACTGCATACGCCATTTCATTAGAATTTGAACGAGTAATATGCCACCAGATTCTCTACGTTTCAACAAACAGTTGTCGTTCCTTTGAGAACTTGTAGTGAAACTATGGAAGGAAGGTCAATTCGCCAAGAACCGCAAGTATTAACTGTTTCGACTGTAGCCCGAAGAATCCTGAAGAAAGCAGGATGGTTTACCTATCTCAACCGCCTGAAGGAGTCCATTGAAACAGTAGCGAGAGAATTTTTACATAATTTACAGGAAGACTACTCTACAGTAAGAGGAAGGTGAATATCAGTCACCAATGACATAATAGCAAGAGTCACAGGACTACCAGCCACTGGACCAGTATGGACAATAAAGAAGGAAAGGCTGCAGAATATTTTAGAAATCTTTTAGGACGAGGGCCAAAGTTTGACAATTCGATGAAAGGGGGAGCTACCAGCAACACTAGGAGAGCCATGGGCGGAATTGGAAAAAATCATCCAAAACTACATCACTTGTGAAGGCAGAAAAGACGTGGTAAGACCACGACATCTTAAACTCCTAGCTGTCTTAAAACAAAAATGTTCTGTAATTTACCTGCATTGTTGAATTCACTATTGCATGATGTTGCATGAAGTATGAAAAGGGCACAACATGTAGAATCAATTGTTAACCACCACGGACTAATTTGGTTGATAGTTAATTATAGTCTCACCTAGCAGCAGAGCAGCTGGGAAGAACTAATTTCCATCATCAATAGAGGGACGGCCACATCTGGACGCCCGAAAAAACAAAAACAAGTTGCTAGCACACCCCAACGTTCAGAAAAACGAAAGCAGGACACTTGCACAGAAGAGCAACCTGAAAAACGACTTCAAAAACGGAAACATGATGCTAGTACACCCGAACAACCAGAAAAACGTAGAAAGTCGGCAAGGCTCGTATGGCTACGAGGAGGGCTGGAGGAGCCCCAGGAAGGCACGAGCCAAGCAATAGAAATTGAAGATGAGCAGTCTACAAAGACAAAAACGGAGGAAGAAAACAACAAGGGAACAGAGCAGTCTGCAGAGACAGAAACGGAAGAAGAAACCGAAGAGGAAGCAGAGCAGTCTGCAGAGACAGAAACGGAAGAAGAAGACATCGAAGAAGAAGAGCAGTCCGCAGAGGCAGAAATAGAAGAAGAAGAAGAGGAGGCAGAGCAATCTGCAGGGAGAGAAGAAGGAAAGGATGAGCAGTCTGAAGAGGAAGGAGACGAGAAGAAAGAAGTTGAGCAGTTCGAGCAGGAGGAAGGAATGGAACAGCAGGAAGGGAGCCCATTACAAGACCCGTTAGGGGAAGATGAATTGGCCAACATTTTGGCCAATATGGGCGAATATGGCCAACCCCTGAGTCCATCAAACCTCCATGCCGTAGAGAAAACCCAGGAGAAAGATGCACCCGAGGAATTGCATGCAGAAGAGGCGGAAGTAGAAATTTTGTCCGTTCATAATGAGAAGATATCAAAAAATATTGAGCAGGAACAGCCTGTTCCTAATCAGAAGGCACCAGAAGAAAGTCCAGAGGAAATAAGGGCAGAAGAAGAATTAGCCCAAGAAATAACAGAGCCAAGTAAATTTCTTACCCTAGAACAACCACCTTAGGGAGAAAATCAGGAAGCTAGCCATAGTCCAAACCACAGTGAACAACTTGCTGTTCTTTCTGAAGAGATGATGGAAATAAGGGAATTACGAAGGGAACAACGGACATTGGTGAACATAATAGTCCAGCTTCACCAACAGATTAGGATTCTAAAGGCAATGCAAAGGGTGAAAGGGACTTCAGGAAGAAAAGGTCTTACCACACCAATAAGATCCCTTAAGGGCAAGAGGCGGAGGACCATAATCCGTCCCACTGCTCAAAACCCTGACAAAAGCCAAACTGTTGTTCCAAATGAAGCTGAAAAACAAACTGCTATTCCAAATGAAGCTGAAGAGCAGACTGTTGTTCCATTTGAAAAGGAACAGCAGTGGGCTAGAGTTCGTGTTAAAATTGAAAAGGATGATAAGATGGTTCAGACAGAGGCACCACCTTCGGGAGTAATAAGGGTTCTAAACTCGAAACGACGCAATAAGAAAGTTCAAGTAAAGCGCCCGGCCTCCACGGATGCATGGAAGAAGGACCAGAAAACAAGAACCCTTCACAAACATTTGAAGCAGGCCCAACAAGAAGCAGAAAAGCTTAGGGAACAAACGGTCCCCCGAGAAAAATATGAAGAACTACAGCAACAGCTAAGGAACGTCAACTTATCTGAAAGCCAAGCTTTCGAAGGATGGCGAAGGGAACAAGAGAAAGTTGCCAAGGTAACCCGTAGATTAGATGTAGTTATTAAATAGATGGATACCTTGTGTTCTCTATACAATGACGTCCTAGCATGTAGAGCCACGACGAAGAACTATACTCTATTTCTAATGGAAAGGTATTTACAATTGAAAATAAAAGTTGTTAAAGTAGGTTCTCCCATACAAATTAACACTATAAATGATTTTATAAATTGTTGTAAACATTATGGGGTAAAAGTGCAAAGGTTATTGTGTGAATTTTACTTGCATAACCTTGTACTAGAACAAGAGACTGAGCTGAACCCTGGCCCTTTTGTTGGAGATATTCAATTGCAAGCATTTATTTCATTTGCAGTCAATCAAATTAAATGGCTTAAGGCCTACAATGCTTTTCAAAGACAAGAAAACTGATTAGATCTATGGGTAAGAGCTGAGCCTAGAGACCCAGAACAGTTATGGAGGAGACATAGAAATCTCATGAGGGCTCCAGGAGTGATTGAAGCATTAGGACCCATGCATGAAGAAATCATTCGACAGGGGCTTGAATTCTTTTCCTCTATTAAGGACCCTGCCGTTGAAGCAGCTAAATTTCGATATCGAGTATCTAATTCGAACATCCAGCTCAGAGAACCATTTAAGTATGAGAAATTTAAGCTTGCTGCTAACCGATTCCCCCTCTATGATGAAATTGTTTTGAGGTCAGGGCCATCCTGGTTAGGATATAGGTTCCGGAGTCCAATCATTTGGCATCCTGCACCCAGATACCAAGCCCTGTATGAGATGCCTAAGGGCCAAACAGGCCATTTCTTTGATCATTTAATTTCGCATCACGGTTGTAGGCCCCCACACGAGATTCCATCTCCAGCCTACTCACTCACTGCTTTGCATGTCAACTACAATGTTTTCATGAGGCCATGAAAAAGGGTAAGCTGGGGGGTGTGTGGAGTATCAAAGAAGGTATGTTTCGATGGTTATTTTAGTATCTTTTCATTAGAACTTAAAAGCCTTTTTCATTATAAACTTAGATAATGATGAGGATTTATAATGAAACACGTGAGATTAATAGGAAACACTGATAATTGTCATTCCTATGTGCAGGAGGGAGGAAAAACAGAGAGTGGCCATCCCAAAGGAAAAGACAAAGATGAGCTAACTGTTTTCCCTTTGATGGGAGACCGCAAGCAGACCAGATCAAAATGGACCAACCCAGGGAAGGAAGCGAAGATACCAGCTCGGAGCAGAAAAGGAAAGAAGTGACTCAGGATTAACAATTCTGCGAATCCCTCAGGATCTTAGATCCTGAGGGATCGCTATTTTATCTATTTTCTGTATCTAAGATATCTCCGTCATCATCCTTATATAAGGGATAGCGTTGTTGGCTAGCGAGGAGGACTTTTTATGTAATTTCTTTTAAGAAAGATCAAGACTATGATCTCTATGTTCTATTGAAGACTTGAGTTCCTGTGATTTTATTTCATGCATTAATACAGACTTGGTTACTCTTTTATCTTTGAGCCTGGATCAATCTTAAGCGGTGTACCCCTGGAGGCTAAGGGCCCGGCCCTGGAGGACACTTGCTCT
>APFE031530803.1:24980-46885 GCA_000404065.3 Pinus taeda
GTCAACTACAATGTTTTCATGAGGCCATGAAAAAGGGTAAGCTGGGGGGTGTGTGGAGTATCAAAGAAGGTATGTTTCGATGGTTATTTTAGTATCTTTTCATTAGAACTTAAAAGCCTTTTTCATTATAAACTTAGATAATGATGAGGATTTATAATGAAACACGTGAGATTAATAGGAAACACTGATAATTGTCATTCCTATGTGCAGGAGGGAGGAAAAACAGAGAGTGGCCATCCCAAAGGAAAAGACAAAGATGAGCTAACTGTTTTCCCTTTGATGGGAGACCGCAAGCAGACCAGATCAAAATGGACCAACCCAGGGAAGGAAGCGAAGATACCAGCTCGGAGCAGAAAAGGAAAGAAGTGACTCAGGATTAACAATTCTGCGAATCCCTCAGGATCTTAGATCCTGAGGGATCGCTATTTTATCTATTTTCTGTATCTAAGATATCTCCGTCATCATCCTTATATAAGGGATAGCGTTGTTGGCTAGCGAGGAGGACTTTTTATGTAATTTCTTTTAAGAAAGATCAAGACTATGATCTCTATGTTCTATTGAAGACTTGAGTTACTGTAATTCTACTTCATGCATTAATACAGACTTGGTTAATCTTTTATCTTTGAGCCTGGATCAATCTTAAGCGGTGTACCCCTGGAGGCTAAGGGCCCGGCCCTGGAGGACACTTGCTCTTGTACCATTACGCGTGGTTTCTGTGTGGTTTATTTATAGACGTGATCTGGTAATCTGTTGTGTCTTAAGAACATTTATATTACATGCTCTGTTATGTTTAATTTAATGCTCCTACAAACGAAAGTCTTATATTGACGTCGTATCATGTTACCAATCCTTTAAGTGTTGATTAATCTCTACAGGATACTGTCATTCCATTACAGAGTTTATTGTGATTGTGCTTTAGCATTACAGCAGTTATCTTGAAAATTTTGAATTCACATGATTATTGAATCCTTGAATCTTACTGTTTTCACCTTGAGATGCAATCATATGCTTGTATTTAGAGGAATAACAGAATCAGATTGAGCATGTTGTGTTTCTATGGTTTTAATCGGTAGTGTTGTTCCATAGTATGTGTATATCTTTTAAGAGCTAAGGGTTGATGTTTTGATTGGAGTGATTAAATAGAGTTACAACTTGATGAACTTGGTTACTGCTTATTTCAACTACTGTTCCATTTTAATTGTTTTTCCATTTCTGAATTGTTGTTCCATTTTAGTTGTTGTTCCATTTCAGTTGTTGTTCCATTTTAGTTGTTGTTCCATTTCAATTGTTGTTCCATTTCAAGATTGCTGATTTGTTGTTTTATTTACTTGCCATTTCTTAAGGACAGTCTCAGGCTGTAGTGAGCATCAGCATCTACTATCTAGCTCCCAGACCTTTGATCTGCTCCCATCAGTTATGAAAGGGATGGGTTATTGCTACCGAACCCTTGGCTGATGTGTTGTTCTATTTCATTGCTATTTCCTTTACTTTCCGTTTCATTTCTATTCATTAAGGATGATCTCAGGCTGTAGTGAGCACCAACATCTACTACCTGGCTCCCAGACCTCAAATCTGTTCTCATCAGTTACGAAAAGGATGGGTTATTTCTACCGAACCTTTGACTGATGCAATGCTTGGTGTGATTTATCCTTTTGAAGTAGTTAAGTTGTAGACACGCATCTATTTACTTTTGTAGCTTTTAAACAACTGTACTATGAGCATTACTCTAACAAGTGTTAAGCCTCAGACTGAGACACTCTTTGAAATAGCAAGACGTTCCCGGATTGACATATTAATGTGAGGTAACTAGAGGTGAAAGAGATCTTTTTTATAGCTCTACAAGCCCCAACCCCAAAACACAAGTGGCATTTTCCCCGAACTTCCCCTGGAACCTTATCACAAACCAAAAGAATTCATCTTTAACCTAGCCAAAGCAACGCGGCTATATAGTGTGTGAGAAAAATACAAAATTGGTCTCAGTACTAGGAGTGATACCAGAACTAGCTATAGCAGTAACTTGGGACTACAGGGGTTACTATAGCCAGGAACCAACGATTTTGTGTTATTAGCCAATATTCAGAGCAGTATGGTAGGATCATTTACAAGATACCTGAAGTTTGCAGATAAGGGGAACGAGGATGTGGAGCAACATTGGTACCTCTACGAAGCCATTTAGAGAGTCTGTCAGATTCCAGGTAAGGTTCAGGCGATGGAATTCCAATCCACGCTAAGGGAACGTGCCCTACCCTAGTTCATAAAGTGGGCAGAGCAAAACCAGAACCCAACCATAGATGATATTAAGAGGTGATTCATGTAAGAATTCAAAGTACTGCAAACTGATCAGTAAGGGCTATCGAAGTTATGGGAAATTGAGCAAAGGGAGGGAGATACTACTTGGGATATCATGCAAAGGTTTAAGGATGTCATTACCAAGCTAATTTACACCTTGGACCTGAATCACTAGCGGGACTGGTTCATCAAGGCGCTCTTTCCCTTGACCAGCACACCACTGACACAACAAAAGATAGGAACCCTGCAGGATGCCTTAGAGCAAGCATCTCGAATAGAAGCTATGGCAGGATATCCCCACGAATACTGGGGAGGCACTAGTCTGCAAGATCCAGCAATCACGAGCTTGCAAAGCCAGATCACGAACCTAATCGAGAAGTTGAGAGATCTTCTGCCCATACACCCAGCCATGCCCAATGTTTGCTGCACCCATTCCCTAGTGGAGGGGCACATTACGACAGAATGCCCATAATTGCGGGGTCTTAACCAAACAAGAGGGGTGGCAGGGTCATTTGGAACCACTCCAACCATAAGGGTTGTAGCCATCCAGGCGTAAGGACCCTTCCCAGGAAGGAATAACATAGATTTATGTGAAATTTATAGAACATATGGACATCTTCCATGGATGTGTCTAGTTCTGCAAAAGTACTCCAACATCCCCAATAACAACTACTACAAGTTTTGTGCATCGACTACTCATCACATTGATCAATTTCGAGCATTGGATGCTCTGGCAGAAAGGCTGGACAGATCCACGTTTAGAGTCAAGGAAGTGAATCGAGGGGGGCGAGGAGGAAATGGACGCGGAGGAAGATCAGGGGGCAAAGGACCCCTAAGATGCTAGAATTGCGATCAGGAAGGATATGTCGCAAGGGAATGCCTGCTCCTGAGAAGACCATGGTGTTCGTAGTGTAGAGTTAACACCCATGCGATGGAAGACTTCCCAAAGCTCATCACGAAATGGAAAGAGAGGACCAGATAGTGAGGAGCTAACCTAGTGAATGCTGAGCCTCGAACTGACGAGGGTCTCCCTGCAAAAAATATCAATATAGTCACCCGAGGAGGGAAGAAGACAGGGGAAGATTCCTACGCCGAAGAAACCCCCATGATCGTCAAAGCAATGGCACCACCAAAGGCGTATCGGCCTAAGCACCAAAAGAAATATTACTAAGAAGCAACCAAATTGTTTGAAGGGATGACTAAAGATAGGGACACCCGAGGTCCACAAGTCTATGGGCCTGCCCCTACCCAAACCATTCGGGAATGGTTTAAACTGTTGTTAAATTTTTTTGAAGATGAGATCGTGCTAAGGGAATTATGAAAAAGCTTAAAAGATGCAGTATTCATATAGTGAGAGGATGCGGGACAACCATGTGAAGCCTGGTAAGAGAAAGCTTCCAGGAGGGTGAAGTGGAATAAGAAGAGAAGTGGGAAGGAATCCTAAATCAATGCGCAATTGGTAGGATTCCTGGTAAAGGAAACCATGCTAGATCTAAGGTCGGACGTAAACATCCTACCCTGGAAGACCTGGGATGTAATGGGGAAGCCACAATTAAAGTATTTTCCAATTCAATTGAGGATGAAAAATCAGTATTGTATATTGCCCATCAGAATATTGGAGAATGTAGAGATCAATGTAGCAGGAGTAAACGCTTACACTAAGTTCAAACTAATAGACATTATGGGGGATAAAGACCTGTATCCAACACTCTTAGGGATTGACTGGGCATATGAAAACTATGTCGTCATAGATTTAAATAAGGAACTGATGATCTTTGAAGCATAAGGATTGAGGGTGATTAAGCCATTGGGCCCTTATCAAGGACCCAGGATTACATAGCCAACAGATGATAGGGAAGAACCAGGGATGTTAGATCAGTTGTATAGACTCATGGTAGGAAAGGGGAATACTACATAAATCCTATAGCCAAAGGATCAATTAGCTGGAGGAGCATCCAAAGTTCAGAAGCTACATGGGATGCATGGCAGTAGGTTGGATATGAACTGAAAACCTAGTGATGTGCAACGACAAGCTGAGTAAACTGGGGAGATATAGGAAAGGACGACATCCCAAAGTACTATGGCCTTGAACCAATAGATCAGTTCCTAGATAGGATGGACCAAGATGTACCAAAAGACCAGATAATTCCCCTTCTAGACATTTCACTCATGGCAACAGTAGCAAGATGGTGGAAAGCACACTTCCAGGTATTGAAATACTGGAAGGATGCAAAGCAAGAAATGAAGGAAAGGTTCAACAAGAAATAAGAGCAGCCACCAAACCAAAAAGAATACATGGGAAATTCAAGTCCTGAGGAACATGTCAAAGGGTGCATGACCAACTGGAAAAGCCGAGGTCTGCTAAAGAACCTATGGGTGCATGCCTTCATACACACCCTCAGTGCCATCCCCCGCGCTTGGTACATCCAGGAAGAAATACGATGACAAAAAGCTTCTTGGGATGCCTTGAAAACACAGTTCATTGGCAATTTCTCATTCAAGAATAGTGAAGCACAAATGACAGAATCACTTCAAGTGGTCAAAGGGATTTTGTTCACCCCGGAGATGCTATTTGAAGGGGAGCACGAAGAAAATTTCCTGCAGTACTTATATGACATGGTACCTCCAGGATTTGTGACCTGCAATAGAATCGATGTAGAACTAGAAGAAGATGGATTAAAAGGGCTTAGACACCTAGCCTTTGAAGAAACAGAGGGAGAGAGGGGGATCCGGCAGAGTCTCTCGACAGAAGGCACCCATCTCTTATTAGTGAAGCTGGGAAAACATAATGTAGGAATGAAGGATAAACCCAAGATAGCATCAATGGGAGACTACTGGGATGAACAGACCATTAAAGAAATTTTTGATTTACTACAAAAATACCAAGACCTGTTCCTAAATTCGGTAGCTGAAATCAAGGGGATAAAAGGTAACTTGGGAGAGATGAAAATTTTTCTAAAACCAAGAGTCTGACCAGTGAAGCATAGACCATACAAACTGAAACCAAGGGTCAAATAGAAAATTAAAAAGGAGATTGATAAAATGTTGGATGCAGGAATCATTTTTCTGGTCGATGAAGCTAACTGGATAAGCCCTATAGTTGTTCAAAACAATAAGGATGTGACCGAGATTAGAGTATGTGTCGACTATAGAAGCCTGAAAAATGCATGCATGCACGACCCATTCCCCACGCCTTTCAACGATGAAGTCCTAGACAATGTTGCGGGGAATGAGGCTTACTCATTCATAGATGGCTTCTCAGGCTACCATCAAGTCTGAATAGCCAAAGAAGATAAAAGGAAAACAACATTCATGACGGAGTGGGGGTCATATGCATACAATGTAATTCCATTCAGATTAAAGAATGCACCAGCAGCCTTTTCAAGGATTGTAATAGCAGCTTTCCGAGACTACATTCATAAGTTCCTAGAAGTCTACATGGACAACTGGACAATATATAGCCTGCTGAAGAGGCATACCAGTCTGTTGAGAGTAATGTTCGAAAGACGTAGACAATTACAGATATCTTTAAATTTGAAAAAATGCATTTTTGTGGTTCCCTTCGGAACCCTACTAGGCCATATTGTTTGCAAAGATGGAGTCTACGTGGACCTTGCCAAAATAGAAATAATCATCCACATGGAACCACCCTGCAACATAAAGTAATTAAGAGAAACTTTAGGCCATACGGGGTACTATAGAAGGTTCATAAAAAACTATGCAACCATAAAGCCCCAATGGAGAGACTACTAAAGAAGATCGAGAAATTCATTTGGACAACAGATTGTCAAGCAGCACTGGACAAACTAAAAGAAAGGTTAGTAAGTGCACCCATATTGGTGTACCCTGACTAGAAAAAAATGGTCCATGTACATATTGTTGCGTCTGGAATAGCACTAGGAGCAGTCCTAGCACAACTAGGAGAGAAGATGGATCATCCAGTATACTATGCAAGAAGAAAGCTCTCCACAGTGGAAAAAAACTACACAACAACAGAATGAGAAGCTCTAGCAATGGTCTGCTCTCTCCAAAAGTTTAGGCATTACCTTCTGGGTGCGCCATTCAAATTTTTCACAAATCATTCTGCACTGAAGAACCTAGTAAACAAGTCGGTATTGGAAGGAAGAATATGCAGATGGCTATTACAATTTCAAGTGTTCACATTTGAAGTAGTTGTTAAGCCAGGTAGACTAAATGTAGGCCTAGATCATCTGTCTCGCTTGGAAATAGGGCAGAATGACGAGACAATAGATGATCGGTTACCCAATGCCAACCTGTTCGGGATAGAAGCCATAGCAAATCACCTAGAGGAAATTTCTACTTTGCTCACAACAAGCAGTTGTCCACAATGCTTCACTGCAACACAGAAAAGGCACTTAGTGGTCAGAGCAGTGGATTACCAACTCCTATCAGGACATCTTTACAAAATGGGCTTAGACTAGATACTTAGACGTTGCGTCCTACAACACGAAAGAGAAGATATCCTATGGGAGTACCACACAGGGGTCATGGGAGGTCATGTAGGGGGTAAGGCAACTGCTAGGAAGATACTACAAGCAATATTGTTGTGGCCCATTGTACATAAGGATTCATAGACATTCACCAATGAATGCGATGTCTGTCAAAGAGTTGGAAGGCCTTCCCGATGTGATGAGCTACCACTAGACCTGGTCCATACAGTGCAAATATTCGATAAATGGGCGGTAAAGTTAATTGGTCCAATCTCCCCACCAGCACAACACTTCAAAGCCTGATACATAATCACTGCCATAGAGTACCTGTCAAGATAGGCAGAAGTCGTGTCAGTAAAAGATTGCACATCAAAAACAATGACAGGATTCATTTTTGAAAATATCATTTCAAGGTTTGGATGCCAAAGGAGCCTTACAGGCAACCAGGGCACACACTTCCTGAACGAGACAATTCAGGTCTTGTTAACAACTTTTATGGTACAACATCACAAGAGCAGTCCTTACCATCCACAAGAAAATGGTGTAGTAGAGGCATTCAACAAGATACTGGAAAAAGGGCTAACCAAAATCATATCAGCCAACCGAGATGACTAGGATGAAAGAATTCCAATGACACTCTAGGCATATAGGACAACAGTTAAAAGACTCCACAAACAAACTCCATTCCGGCTCGTATACGGTAGAGAGGTAGTGGTGCCAGCAGAGTTCATACTACCCAGCATGTTGATTTTAGAGGCAACAGGAATGACCGATAGCAGTGCCTTATGAGACAGACTAAGCCAGCTGTTAGAGATCGGTGAAATGTGATTCCTGGTGGAGTTCCATCAATATGTCGAACAACGAAGATATAAGGCTTGGCATGATAGGAACATCAAGAAGAAATCATTCGAAGTTGGAGACCAAGTGCTCCTCTACGACAGTGAGTTCCTCAAGTTCCCGGGAAAACTACAGATGCACTGGTTAGGCCCGTTCATAATTTCACATATAAAAGAATTGGGTGTGGTAATAATCATGCAACTAGATGGATTCCTACTACTAGGATGGGTGAATGGCACATGCCTGAAACCCTTCTACAAGTAAAAAAAATCACATAATAAGGTTGTGACCAGATACCGCAACCATTTGTGGTCGGGGGGGTTAGTTTCAATTGTGTCAGCAGGCCTAGTTGGCAGGAACAATAGTTGTGTGTGTCAAACCCCATCAACAAAATACACGTAGGTTCAAACTTTTTCAAAAATTGATGGCTACACACGTACCCGTCCCTTCCACCGTACCAGTAGTTATTTCCTGATTAAGTAATCAATAAGGAAATTGTCAAGGTAGGCTCACAAAATCTTTCCTGTTAAGCATAGAATTAGTTAATAAATAAGCCCATCACGGTAGAATAAAGACGGCATGTAGCCCACTCTATACTTTCCAAACCCACGTCATAGTTGGCATGAACTAGTCGGCTGACAGTGACAAAAATATAGCTAGAATACATGGAAAGGTCGTTGGAGTAATTAGTTGATTAAAGCCTCATCAGTCAGGGGATGTCATGTCAGAATTAGCTACATAAATCTCAGGAGAATGCATGGAATGGTATAATTTAAAACACCAGAAGGATTCCAGGAGAACTCGGAAGAACAGGAGCAGGATAGGAGAAACAGAAGACCACAAGTGCAAATTGTTTACAACAAAAGGGGAACAATGGCAAAGAGATCATAACAGTCCCACAAACCACTCTAGATGCAAGAATCAAAGTTCTAGACAACCTTTATGGGAAATATGAATGGTCGAACCTCATCGATAATGAATTCACAGAAGGCTTCCAATTTCCAGTAATGAAAAGGGAGGTATACGCGAAAGAATTTCAACGAGAGGATAGCACCAAGGCCTCCAAAATCAGGGGAGACTTTAAAGGGCTACATAATTCCACGTTGTTCAGCCTGAGAGATCTACCTGTGTTCGGAACCCAACTGGTAGCCATGCAGTGCACAAAGCTATTAATGAGCCAGATGCATGGAGGTTTGCTATGGCTGCACAGAGAATACTCGATCCATGACAAGGATATCTATCGATTGACTGGGTTGAAAAACATGGGGAATGCAGTCAGCACAACATTCCAGGGTGGGGCCAAGCAAGGGAAGAAACAGACGGAGGACAACATCTACACCTGCTATGGGACAGAGCAGGGGGGAAGGTGCGAATCTAGATAGAATCAACAAAGATAACATCTGGTTTGCCTGCTACCTTATTGCAGGATAGACAATGAGGCACTTCACAAGAAACGAGTGCACCCTGGACATAATGTCAATAGCAGAACACTGCTACCAAGGTGAGATACTCAATTCGGTAGCCTTCGTACTCAACGAACTCTTTAAGGCATGTGAATATGTCTACTGGTGGAGCACTGGCTTTATGTTTAGGTATTTGGTAATGGCGCTGGCAATGTGGAAGTGGAGGCCACCACTAGAGAGGCTATTGGAAACTATTATTGAATATCAGCCAATTTCACTTAGATATGAACCATGGAGGGCATCGGGAGATCCCAACGTAAAATAGATGAATGAAACGTCCTTCAAGAGCTGGTACGCACAGATGGTGGACGCCATTCAGTCCACGAAGAGAATACCCAGGACTCTCCTGGATGAGTTCTCAGGCGACCTCTGGTTTGGGGCCTTGCACACACATACTTATCTCAAACCATGGTGGTTCAACCCCACCACATTCAAATTAAGGCCACAAAGATTTAGCCTGACAAAGGAGGCCTTGCACACGCATACTTATCTCAAACCACGGTGGTTCAACCCCACGACATTCAAATTAAGGCCACAAAGATTTAGCCTGACAGAGGAGGCCTTGCACAGAGAAGTAGAGTCTTGGCCAGGAGTGGCCTGTGAAATAACAGAAGGGAAGCCCAGGTACCTGTTCGAAGCTCTAATGCCATAGAACCGAGAGGGAGACAGGGCAGAAAGCAGTAGCAGAAGGGCAGCAACTAAAGCACTCCAACCAATGCTACTCCAAATGGAGGAGAAAATGTTCGAGGTAAGAAGGACACTCGCAAGCTTCAAGCCAAGTGAGGGTGACTATCTCGAACATCTCCAAGGTTCAACTATGTTGTTCCCCATTATTACGCTATCGCTCTCAACGACACTTCCCACGGGTGTAGCCCAGGCTCCCTCCCCGACACCCATACCCAAGCCACAAAAGAAGCGAGTTATCCACACCCCCCAAGTCAAAAAGTCGATTGCCAAAAATCCGAAAGTTAGCACCCCATCCCCAATCGTCAATCTCACTGTTGACGTCGAACACCCAATTCCCACAACTTCCATAGTCAAGGAAATCCTTGCCACTGTAGTAAAACTATCATGGGAGTCATCCCCGCAAACAACTTCCACCTCTACAATGGTGTCTGAGCTCTTCCCCTTCGGCCAGAAGCGACTATCTGCAGAAGTAGAAGTTCAATCAATTGGCTGGAATGAAGGTGTCGCCTCGACCTTAGGGATGCCACCCACTTAAAGTACAACACCAATGCTGGGACCAAAACCACTAAATGGAAGACACCTAGATACAAGTTAGCATGAAGAAAGGACTCGCTCGTACCTACATGCTCTCCCTATAAAGATCACAGTCCCCCCAAACCTTAGTATCACTCTAGCCACACCACAGTTCACCCTGCCATCACAAAAACCATCCCAGCAAGAGAATTCACCCGCCTCACATTCCGATAAGTCCATTGCAAGCGGCCTAACCTTACAGCAACAATTTCTAGAACTAGATACAATGCAGGCTGATACACTCTATCACTAGTCATTAGCCTAGTTATTTTCTTTCATTCAACTAGCAGCCCACAAGGCCGAGAGCCTGCATGAGACACTGGCTAAGGAACATGAGCAGCAGAAGATGCAATTTCTCACAGTAATAGAAGAATGAGATCACCTGCAAGATGCAAATATAGGATTACAAGCACAAGTGGATTAGCTTACCTAGAGGTTCTAATCCATGTGGTCAACTATCACCGAAGCCAACATGGAAGCACTGACGAACATGTTTGCCTACTCCTTGATCAACTGCTGCGATCATATACATACAACATGCATATGCCTAGCAACCACAAATGCAAAAATGAAGAGGAAGCTAGAGACCATCAGGTTTGCACTGCCATACCCTATAGAAATCTATGCATGCTCGGTTGCAGCAAGGTACGAGAGCTCAAGACAAAGAAAAAAGCACTAGCCGATGCCCTCACCAATGGATACTCCTTAATGGGCAAGGTTCATGACTGGTCAAGCATTCTAGCTCTGAAGAATCACTAGGCCTACCCGTTGTGAGAGCAAATTCAATCTCTATTTGCCAGCACAAGGGCGTGCACAGACCTTGCTTTGCTCCAACAAATAAGTGAACAAATTGATGTCCTCCAAGACCAGGTTGATGCAATTGAGGAGGAGTCGACAAGGACAAAAAGAGTGATCCGATACTTACGGCCCCTGGTTTGAATGCAGGTCCTATTGTTAGAGGAGGCATGTGACTCAAGCAGCCAGCAATTGGACAGCCTGCAGATCCAACGACCGACAACCTTAATGTCACAATCAGTCGAGGCATTCACACAAAGCGCAGATGCAATCCTCGCAAACTGGGACTTGGCTATCTAGCGATACAATGAGTTCAGGTAGCAGATGACAACATCAATTCCTGAGTTGGAGCCTTTGTTTGGAACAGAGGAGCCACAAGGTCAAGAAAGGACCACACAAGCAAATTCCACACCACAGGCTAGGATTGAGATGGAAGAGATTCCTATTCTGTAAGAAAGTATCACAACAATAGAGGTGTCGACACAATAGACAGTGGAAATAGCACCGGTAGCAACACAACCGCCACCCATAGAACCCATGGAAACAACAACACAGCTGCTAGAGTTCGAAATGACTTGACTTGGGGATGAGTCAATAAATTGTGGTCGGGACCTGTTGGAGCCTTTCTTAATTTTGAATATTTTTTACCAGTTTTGACCAATGGTAGGGCGAGAAAAGGATAATTGCAACAACGGCTGGGCGATGGAACAAACAGTTGTAGAAAGGTGATGGCAAGGTGGCAGCAGAAGGCAAAGGTAGCTGAGGAGATGGGAAGGCATAGAAGTAGCCAAGGAAGCAAGCAGTCGAGTGAGAACTGGCAGTCCAAGCAGCCGAGAAGGATATAAAAAGAGGAAGAATAGAAAAGAATAGGTTGTTGTTGTGTTTGGGTTTTATTGATCATTGGGGTTGTTGTTGAGGACGGACCCACCAGACACTGAAGGGTTTGGCTGCCGAGGAGGTATGCAGACATAAGAGCAGAAGCAGGAAGAGATGGAAACTGAGGAACTGGGTTGCGGAGCAAATCTGACCCGAGCCACTAAACCGGGTATTTTATGTATTGTTGATGGAAAGATGGCAAGTTATAATGTATTATGTCTTGTTGCTTTATTGTAATCAAATTTAATGGTTGTTAAGACTCATAATGCATTGTGCACCATGTTTTGTGGGCTTATTAAAATTTTAAATAGTCTCCTTGTTGCATGAAGATGGTGATTGCTAGATCGATGCTAGAATGTTGTTAGTTCTGTGGTATTTATGATGAATCCATGTGTATGAGTTTAGGGTATCTTTATCTTTGTTTCATGTATTATGAACGCATATGTGTGTGACCGCCTTTGTTCAACTGATATCCCCTCGAATCCATGATGAGCCCTTCTCCTCTTCTAGTCGCGACGTGATTCGGGCGAGACTCCTTGCCCTTCAAGGTGAGGTGAAAATTCCAGCACTGTCCTAGACTACAACAAACCATTGTTGGCCTTCTATGCCTGAACTCGAAATCTTTTCCCTGATGACTCTTTCGAGCCAACATAATTAAAATTTGACGAAGTTCACTCCATAACTTGATCCACAATTTTCATTTTTAGGTCAATGTTTCAAGTCTAGAACAAGACCCGTCATCAGGATAGAATGGTTGAGAGGAGGAGAGGGTAAAATTTATAAATATAAAACCTAAAAAAATAAAAATAAAAACCTCAGTTAAGTTGAATTGCATTTGGGCTTCTATTTGAAAGTCTATGCTTAATGCTTGTGAAAGGGGGTATTAGATTATTGTTTTGACAAGATTCAAGGAAGAAAATGTCATCTCACAGTCATCCATCCATCTCTATATTTTTATTCTTTATTTTTCAACTAAATGAATCTCATGCCAAGTCTTCCTTTTGTGCAAGGAAATGATCCTTGTTTGTAAGCTTTCGTGGTGATCAAAATTTGAAGAATTTGAGTTTGAAAATTGATCCACAATTTTCATTTTTAGGTTGAAATTTTGAGTCCATAACAAGACCCATCATCATGAAATAATGGTTGAGAGGAGGAGAGGAGAATATGTATAAAAATAAAACCTTAAAAATAAAAAAGCAAAGATAAGCGGAATTACATTCGAGCTGCTATTTGGAAGTCTATACTTAATGCTTGTGAAATGGGATGATAAATTATATTCTCGACAAGTTTTGTAGAAGCAAAGGTAAAACATCCTTCTCTCTATTTTTATTTTTATTTTTTTGAGTAAACTAATTTATTCCAAGTCTCCCCACAATGTAGGTTAATAATCCATGTTTTAAAGCTTATGTGATGATCAAAATTTGAAGAAGTTGAGGCTATAACTTGATCCAAAATTTTCATTTTTAGGTCAACGTTTTGAGTCCAAAACATGGCCCATCATCAGGAATGAATGGTTGGCGGGAGGAGTGGGGAATATGCATTAATAAAAAACCTAAAACATAAAAAAACCTAAGATAATTTGAATTACAATTGGGCTTCTATTTTAAATTTTATGCTTAATTCTCACGAAAGGGGGTATTATATTATTGTCTCGACAAGTTTTGAGGAAGAAAAGGTCAACCATCCTTCTCTTTATTTTAATTTTTAATTTTTGAGTAAATAAATATCATGCCAAGTCTTCCTTCCATGTAGTGTAATGATCCCTGTTTGTAATCTTCTATGGTGATCAAAATTTGATGTTGAGTATTGTTAAACAGACATGGACAGCAAGAGCAAATAGAAAGATAAATCATGCGTTGCATTTTTATTAACAATTTGATATACATTTATAGTACATTTGGTGACCGTTGGGATTCACATCCCAAGGTCTCTTGGATTGCTTTGTCCATTCGGCTTCCACGCTAACCCTTTAGGATTAGGTGTCCAACACTTTCCTAAGGTAGGTAAAGAGTGTATAACCCCTACTTATTGATGTTTAGTTTAGGAATGACACAAGTAGTGCATGATTTGATATGCTACTAGACATTCGTTGAAGCTTAGGTTAGTAGAAATAATTTTGAAGTACTAATAATCTATTCCCCAAACCAAAGTGTCCTACCATATAACTATTATGTTCCTCCTAGATCATCTTACCAATCTTACTTGAAGGATCACAAAGGTCGCGTAGGTAGAAAAAGAGTGTATCCTATAGGTGGAAATCTAAAACTTGTTTTCCCGCAATAAACATCTGGTACGTGGAAGTGAAGTCAGAGTCACTAAAGTATAGTTGTAGCCACTCAAAGATATCATTCACATAAGAGATTAGAACTATGGTTATCACCAAAATTGGAGGCCAACTGAGGTAGTCTATGACACGAATGGTGCTACACTTCTTGTATTTTATGTTCAAGTGGAATTGTTGTAGGCATGTGCACCATTTTTTATGGTGATGATTCTGTAATTTCCTTTGTGTTGCATAAGTTTATAGAGGCTTGTGTTCAATTTGGATGATTATGTCCTTCCCTAGAATATAATGCTTCCATTTTCGCATGATGGAGTGCATATCCTTGTCATATGTAAGGTATCTCCAAACAATAGCATAGAGTTTTTCATTGTTACAGGCCATCAAATCTCCTTGTTGATTGAGGATTGCACTAATGATATAGTCAGAGGCATGTGTATAAAAATTAAATGGATATTGTAGGTTTGGTAGGGTGAGTACTAGTACAGAGCAAAGGCAATCTTTCAAATCCTCAAATGCTTTATGTTGTGACTGATACAAAGAAAAAATATATTTTTCACCACCCTTAGTTACTTGACTTCAGTGCCCAGAAATATGAGAGAACCCCAACAAAAACCTTTGGTAGAATTTAGCAAGGCGTAAGAACCTATGGAGCTATATTAGAGTAATCAAGGCTTCTCAATCCTAAATGGCTTGGATCTTGGTTGGGTCCACATGTACCAAATGTCCATCAATAATGTATGCCAAATATTGAATTATCTACATGAAAAATGAGAATTTATCTAGACTGGCATATAACTTGTGTTGTTGCAGGACCTATTGATGTACTACAAATTTTTTTCCCAAGTTATACTAAAGATGAGGATGTCATCCAAATATACAACCACAAAAGAGTTTGTGAATGATTTTAGGTTATTATCAATAAATTTCATCAATGTTGTTGGAACATTAGTTAAGCCAAAGGGCATGACAAAGTCCCTTGAAAACACCAATGTTGTATTCCATACATTAGTTTGTTCAATTGGAACTTAGTGGTAACTTGACTTCAGATCGATCTTACTAAAGAACTAGGTATCCTTGAGCTAATCAATAATGTAGTCATCTTGGAGATAAGGTATATGTTCTTGATAGTGATGTTTTTCAAGGATATATAATCAATACAAAGTCTCCATGTCCCATCCTTCTTTTACACCAACACAATTGGACTCCCAGAAATTGAGGAGCTTAGTTAAATGTGGCCCTTTTGGATGAGCCCATGAATCTAATATTTTATTTCCTCTTTCTCCAAGACGAGGCACTATAAAGTGTGCGATTAGGTAAAGGAGCATTAGCTATCATTTCATTTGAGTGTTTGACCTGACAGTGCATAGGTAACCACATAGGTGTCACAAAGATATCTATATATGTCTCTATAATATTGTTCACTTGTTTTTGTTGTGTAGAGAGGAATTGTGCACATGTTCTAGTGGTTTCAGTGACCTTACTTCCAACTTTTGACCAAACCATGAAGTGAACAAACTTTTTATTATGAGATATTACCTTTTAGCGTTGTTTTGTCAAGATAAATGAAATTGTAGTAGTTGGGATTACTTATGGTATCATGTAGAGATTACCTTTGAGAGTAACAATGACACTATGGGGAAAAGAATAATAAATAGCATGATGTTTCCACATATAAGGTAGTCCTAAATAATATCACAAACTTCAAGTGTGGGAACATCATAATACCTCATCTTTGAACAACTTGATTCCATAGGAAATGTGACATTGTTGACTTACATGAATGTCTCGTCCATGGCTAAACGTGGGCTCAACCAATAAATGGTGTATGGTTGGGATTTTGGCACTATAATAAAATTCAATATCTTCATTACCTCAACCTATATTAGTTTATTTTGGCTCCTTCTATTAATGATGAAATATAGTGGGATCCCCTTCACGCACATTTGTGAATGGAAGAGGTGATTCCCCTCTTTAGGCTCCTTTGGCTCTTCTAGTTGGATTTTTTGGTTGTTATAGTAGAAATGGGTTCTACATTGATGATTCACTTTCATTTATCTTGATCTAAGTTAGAATCAAATGAAAAATATATTTCATTTTATTTAAGATCCACCAACACTGATTGTTTCGAGTAACATTCATCAGTGTTGTTCTAGGGCCTTTTGTGGAACTTACACCACTTTCCAACATCCTTTTTCGACTTCACACACCCTTTTTTATCTATGACATGGGATGGTTGTCTTGGGGTTGGTTCTCATTACTCTATCCCTTTTTTGGTGAGTTCGGTACACCTTTTCCAAAGTTCTATCATATTTTATTTTTAAACCCAAGCTCATCCTTATTAATCTTCTTCAATTTCTACCCAATTTTGACAGCATATTAATAGGTAGCTTCCAATGAGGAGATATCCAAGAAATACATCTCTATTTGGATGTGTCTGTGTATACCATTGTAGTACTTCATAACTAGGTGATAGTCGGAACCTCTAATACCCAACTTTGATCACAAGGTATGGAAAATATTTGTGTATTCTAGCACCATGTCATCTCTTTCTTTTCATAGGGTTGTCCACATTGTGTATTGGTCATCATAGTTTCCTACATGGTACAATTCCTCCTTAATGGAATCTTTGAAATACTATGAAGTGGGTGTTTCCTTGAATATTACAAACGCATCTTCATTTTTTCTCTCCCAGTAACCTTCTCACCAATATTTCACACAGGGAAGGGATTTTAGGAGTGCAAAGGTGATATTTTAATTATAAAGAAACTTTTAGACAAACTAATAGCCCTATAATGTATTTAACCATTTATCTAAAGAATCAACATCTATTTGGCCTTCAAATATGAGGATATCAAAGTTAACTTCTACCTTGAATGGTGTTGCACCTCAAAATTTTCTATTAATTAATGGTGCATCAACTACTGTTAGAAGTCATCAAAATATCTAGGGAAATTCTCCATCATTTCATTCCTATATCACGCAAGTGCTTCCTTAAGCAACAACTTGATAGGTTTTCTTTCCCTGTCAACTCTCTTTTCTTCCACCATGGGAGACTCTTTGAGTTTGAGAGAGTGAATTTTCCCAAGTGAAGCTAGCTTGAAACCCAAATCTCTATACCCTAACCTCATTAGGGATATGCATAGAGAAATAACAAGGATCATAGTTATCTTATACCACTAATATGGGTTGTACAAGGAATCGAATGGAAGGAAGGAAAGTAAATGAAACACACATATAGATATATAGTAGAAATCATTGTAATATAGTGAAAACCTAACTTTTATTTATAATTGAAATAGTAAAATACTATAGACCACAAACTCGCTAGAATGGTGGTAGTTATCTCTGAGCAGAGAGATGGCAACTGTGCACATTTAAAAAAGAAACTACAAGAGGCAGGAAGAATGACCATTTAACATAAAGAAAGAACCCTATAGGTTCAAAATCCTAAACCTAAAATATGCGACACTAAAAATTCTTCAAACCCTAAGGTGGTTAGTAGGTACATCAACTTCGTGGGGACACAATTTAGCATATAATATATTTTTTGGGTGCATGAGAGATTTTTGGAAATATTATCCAAGGAATACAACTTTTGATTGGGGTCACAATATGCCATAGGAACTCTCCCCCACCCCCTACCCCAAATTTCAATAAAAACATTGTTTAGGGCTTCAAAATAGCCTTGGATGTCTAAGACACAAAATTCATAGAAAAAATGCCAAGAAAATAGAGAATCATTGAGACAAGAGGTGGGTGGCCAACGATATCCACTTGGATCAATAATGTGTATCTTCCTAGGTTTTGTTGTGAATGTATGTGGATGTGTCACCTTGGTAATGGTATTCCATATCATTGATTAGCACAATATCATAATAAAAAATACAGCTTGACCATTTTCAATATATCTAAGTACTTATAATTCTATGGAGTAGTATAAGTAGTGTGGCTAATAAATGAATTTCCAAATAGTGTGCAAAGTTATAAAGGGATACACTATTGACATTTTTTTCAAAAAAAGGAAAAAATGAGAATTTACAAAATAAATTGAAAAATACAACTCTGGAATGTAAACTAAGGCATTGCAAATAAATTCCATTCTTCATCACCAACATGGAGGCATGGTTGTCATTAAAATCTAAAATTGATTTCAAGGGTGGGGTATTGGATTAAAAATTTTAAAAATAAAATGGATACCATTATGGAAGAAGGTTGGTGATAAAATCCAATAATTTGGAATCAAAGATAATGGGAAATTTGTAGAGAAACAAAGTTCTCTGGTGCTTGGAAGTGCTCAAAACATTATGGATTGTAAAAATGAAAAATCCATTTGGTATTTTTTTAATCTAACACTACCATAGTTTTCCTTGTATCCAAATGTATTGATGTATTTAAGGTCCAAGGTACACAAATAACAATTAAAAAAAATTGATCATGGTGTGCCATATAGGGTTACATATTAATGTGTTTATATTTTAGTATGCATAACATATTAATTGTTTAAATAGACTTTTTGAAAAAATTCAATTTTCTTATAATTCAACCCTTAAGTAATTCAACATGTATCACAAAGCATCAATGATATCAGTTCACAATATTTTTTAACTGTTATGTTTTACAAAATTGGAGCACGATTTGGTAATTTTTGTTCAACCCTACCATTGTGTGCCTAGTAGCATGACATATTGGTTCATTCATAGTTTTAGTAAGCATTGTTGAGTATTTTTTTTACATAGATATTTTTACAAGATTTGTTTTTTTAATTTAACCTTCAAGTGGTGCACCCTATTTAGGATGCAATGCATAGATTTTTATTTTTATTATTTTCCATTTTGTATTTTATAAAATTCAAGCATGGGAGACCATCCTTTCAACTTTTATTTGTAGTGTGTTTAAATATATAATCACACCAATGTATGTGTTATCAAAGATAACTATGCACCTAACATTTCTAGGTGTAACAAATAGAAAACCTTTACTAAATCTCCCCTGCTTGTCTCCACAAACATCCACTAAAACTGGAACATTGAGAAGTCCTTCTACAAAACCATGTTTTCCTTGTAGTTTTTGTGTCACATTAGTGTTATCTATTACCAAGGTTCCATATACACCAACCATTAGGAAGATGCCTCATGGCATGTGCCACATCAACACCAACCATTATGAAGGTGCCAAATGTTACATGCCACACCACTAGTTAACCATTGTAGGCATAAATATATTGATTTCATACCAATGTTGTGATTAGGATCTCTATACATTAATTTTCCACTTCCAACACCTTAATATTGTTTCCTTTTATATTAGCATTGATTTTATAAACATTGGTCTAATATCAAAATTTACACCTAAATCCAATGGTGTAATATTTTTATATCAGAAGACAAATAAAAACCTAAGAGTAAGTCAAATGGTCAAATCCTAAAATCAATCTCAAGGTAATAAAGGTTAGATGGTGAAGTATTTGGGATGGTCGAAGTGTTCATCTAATAAGACATCAAGTTTTTAAGGCCAAATCATATCAACTAATTGACGGTGAATTGATTGTGGGGATCAACCTAAAGGAAGTCAACAATGACTAAAGATGAGGTGGCATAGGTTGATGTTTAGAAAAGGAATTGGAAGTGAATTTGGTCTTAAAGGAAGAGAGGTAATGAAATTTTGTTGGAGGCACAAGATACATGGCCTTGCAAATTGGGTGTGAAACTTTTGGGAGGAGTTAGGAAGAAAACTCTCAAAAGTTCCATGGAAATGAGTGAATTATTTGAGCATAGTTGTTTTCTTCATTTAAAATATCTACATAGTTCAAAAGTAATATGGAGGAAATATTTATGAAGATTAGAAGAAATAAATAACCCAAGGGGTTATCTCAATTGATTGTCACCAATATCTGTGGGTATTTGGCTAGTTCCATGCCAATAGGTGCCTAATTCAAATAAACCTAAGTGAGTCACACTAGCCTATGCCAAATATTTACAAGGGATTCCAAGGATAAGTGTGGGTTCAAAGTATCCCTTGAGATTCCCCATGGGGTTTTAGTTCAAAATTAATTCAAAAAATGATATTTTGCATAGAAAATGCATAACATGATCATGTAATTTTAAAGAACAATGATTTTTGAGTTTTTTTAAGTAACTTTTATGTGCCTATGAATAGATTTTGAAAGCATATGATAATAAAACATTTGGAAACAAATATACCACAAATAAATACCAAATTACAAAGTTCAGAAATAAAAATAGACTAAAGTGGTTGAAATTTCAACTAATGAGTCTTCAACAAATACATATGATGTATAAAACATACATAAAACATGAACGCAAATCTCACAAAAATAATTGTAACAAGTATATGACCAACCATGCATGGTTTTTATAAAGGGAAAAAGGTTTATTTCTTCCATACATACATGTCAGTTTGTAAACCTCCTTGATGTTATGAATTTGAGGTTTATAAACAATAGAGAGAAATAAAACATTTAAAACATCATTATCATTTTTTAAAAATATGATAAAGTAATTGAAAATTTAAAAATGTAACATTCAAAAACAATGCAATAAAGCAATTGAAAACTTAAAACTTGGAAATGGTCTAAACTATTTTTACAAGCTAAAATATTTCATAATTTTTACATCCTAGTTGTGTGAAAATTACACATAATTCATGAAACATATAAAATGTTGCAATAACACTAAATTGCAAGCTTGCACATAAACTAATATCTTAATTTCCTTAGAAACACAATCGAACAATAGTTTATGAATGGCTTAAATTAGTTTTTATGCTAGTTTATGAATGGCTTAAATTAGTTTTTATGAATAGACCTTTTATAAATCCAGATTCCGAATTCAACAAAATACAATATGATCCATAGTACTTATGACAAAGTCATTGCACAGTCATTGCTATAAAGAAACATATGTTTGATTGTGTCTTTTGACGTGCTTGCAAGTAGGTCTCAAAGGTCTCAAATCTCTCTAAGAATATTAAAGATTATATTATCAATTCAAGTTAAGTGAAGAAAACATTACACAGTCATTGCTATAAAGAAACATATGTTTGATTGTGTCTTTTGACGTGCTTGCAAGTAGGTCTCAAAGGTCTCAAATCTCTCTAAGAATATTAAAGATTATATTATCAATTCAAGTTAAGTGAAGAAAACATTAAAAAAACATGCATTAAGAAACCAACTGAATAAATAATTCTAGTGAAATAAAAATACAATGGGGCAAGATCTATGAATAGCTCAAACTCTTCAAAATTGTAATGTAATCCAAAAAAAATTGCAAGTTTACTATTAAAAATAAGCCAATGATATTGAAATCAATTTTCAACAAGGTTGTCAACGAATCTCAATTGGGGAGCCAAACCTTGACAAGTAATGTTAAACAAAACTAATAACCATGAAAAGTTTCAAATTCCTCATAACAAAGATACATTGTAGCAATATTAGTTAATTTTTTAATGGACAATATCAAAATAACAGATTAGGAAATCCAAACCAAGGTTGAATAATATGGAGCAATTTAATTAATAATGAAACTATGATTTCTCCTTTAAAATTAATAACACTTATCTATATGATGATGTTGTTTGTTATATTTTAATTTGTATAATAATTTGTATAATTGTATTAGATAAATGTGAAAA
>APFE031530803.1:53895-64274 GCA_000404065.3 Pinus taeda
TTAGAATGTGCAAAAACGGCTATATAGCCTCCTTTTGCATCCAGTTTGGTTGAAAATTTCCTTAGTTATGACTTCTACCAGTCTCTCCAAAATTTTCTCCTCCAAATCTCGCTTACTTCCAGTTAAATTCAATATTCGTAGTTATGGCAGTTCCACCAAAATAAGCACTCCCTCCATCTTCCCTGCCTATCTCGCTGTTAAGGTTGAGTGGTCACATGCAGAGTGGTTGTTTCGGTGGTAAAGGCGTCGGTTCTTCAGCCTTGTCAGATATTGCAATCACAATCGGCTATCAAGGGAGGGATGGACATTAACACTCCTTTAGAAACTGTGACTTCTAACCTAGAAGACTTGGTGAATTATAAATTACAAGGTCGATTCTTCAGTACTCGTCCACCTCTAATACACGATATGTGAAATCGCATCGCAACTTTGAGGATTTATCACATCACACCTAAACTCTATCAGGGGTTGATTCTTTAACACTGACTGCCTTTTGCTCCAATATGTGATATGTGGGGGCCAATGGCAACCTGCCACTTGGCATTTCCCCATTCGCTGGGACCTTTGCCATGTCATCAAATCCTGCCATGTGAGCAAATCAAACCTAAACTTTGACTAGCTCTAACTTCTACATACGAGCTCGAATTTGAGTCCTATTCACACCATTGGATTTAGAATGAAGGAATCTTCGATCTCAAGCTAAGCTTATCAAAATTTTAAACCTTTGAATTTTTGACAAATTTTGAGCTCCTGATCATTCTTCCCCACTGAAAAACTTTTAGTCTCCAAAAGCATTAAATAATCTGCAATTGCTTTGTCCTATGTTTGCACTACAAGTGTCCTGCAGGCCATCCTTCCTTCTCCTTCACCTTTGTTCTTCAGAGCCATAAGTGATGATCTAACACCTACATCCCCTGCAAACTTGTAGTACAATATCTTGCAAATTACATGTTTCACTATGCGACCAAAGAATTCAAGTTTGATGTTCTTCTCGACCTATCCATATCAATATAGCCATCCACAACAACATCCTTCCCAAGAACAATTCCAAGAAGGTGAGCACCTTGGAATTGGTTATCTACAAAATACTTATCAAGGATAAGATCCTAAAAGACTTTGCTAAATGAACCTAAACAAGCTTCACATAGTTAATACTTGTATAATTTGAGTGCTACACACATTTGGAACATACTAAATGTGTCACATCTACTCATACAATAGTTTTAAAATGCTTGTTTGAGAAAGCATTTTGCAAAATGGAATAAATTTGACTCCCAAATTTTCCATTCAAATTGACTATCGACAAGCCAAACTAGCATTGTAATGCTTAAAGAAAACACTATTGCATATAAGTGATTTATTTATGAACATCACTTTTACAAATTACCCAACTATGGGGATATGCAACTAGTGCAAATTAGAAATTTACAAACTTTAGTTGGACAAATAGTCTACCCATTTCTTACCCAACCAGGTAAATGAACCCTCTATTTGAACCTTCTCTTCTTTTGAAGCTACTTCAAGGATGGTCACTCCCTCTTCTGGTGCTTGTATGATTTGTTTTCACTTACTAGGATGGAGTTGTGGAAACAATTTCCAACACTTCTTGACCCAATGTTCATTGATATTGCAATGACTACAGAAGTTCTTTTGAGATCCTCTTGGCTTACTTGCCTTTAACCGTGGATGATATTTTCTCCTTTCGGTCTCAATTCCAGTAGACATAAACATCTTCCTGATGGTTTCTTTCCTTTTATAAACTTCATTTTGAGGTAGAACTTGATGGTAGAGATTGTAACAATCTTGCTCTCATTTCTAAAACCTTCTCCTTAATGAGCTTCAAAACACATTCACTTGAAAACAATAGTCAATTCCTCCTTGCACAAAGATAACCATAGCTCTGATACCAACCTGATCCGAATTGGGACAGATTAGTAATGTTGTGCTAATTTCCCTCATAAGAATATAAAAATGTGCTTGAGGTTTGTCTCTAAAATAGAAAGTAAAAGCATGAATTTTATGTGTTTTTACTTAATTTAGTTTCATGAAGAAAACTTAAAACATGAAACCAAAACAATGAATAGAAGCATGCATCAAACAGTAATACACCATCCATTTCTAAAGGATTTCACCCCTCCTAGGCTACATCTCCTTGGATTAGCTCTAAAGGCATGACCCCTTCTCATTATGCTCAATATCAAGAAAAGAAGAGTATATAAGTTGCTAAAATGGAATGGCTAGTTTCTCCTTCAAAGAAAAAACTTCCTACAAAAGTTCTCACTCCATACACATCTTAATCTACAGTTAAACATGTAAATCTTCAGCAAACACAAACATCTTACACCAAGACCCCATACTCCAACTTCCAAGAACATAAACAATACTACAATCCACTTGAAATACTTAAACAATTCTCTTTCTCTGACACATATAGGGAAAACAAGAAATAAAGCTACAACATTACTGCAATGGCTGCTGCAGAAAACACATGGAGGCTAGAATACCCCTACAAGGTCATATCCATCTTCAAAATCCTCCATAAAGTGAATCAACACTCTAGTTGACCAGAGCACCCATAAGCTTAACTTTGCAAAAAGCATATCTAGAATTGCTCCTTTGATCTTGAAACCCATTCCAATCAGTTTAGAATGCCAAAAAATGGCTATCAAGCCTCTTTTGGCATCCAATTTGGTCGAAAATTGCATTAGTTATGACTTCTGCCAGTCTCTCCACAATTTTCTCCTCTAAATCTGATTACTGCCAGTTAAATTCAATATCCGCAGTTAAAATTGGTAGTTTTGCCAAAATCAGCAATCCCACTGTCTTTCCTGCCTATCTCGCCGTTAAGGCTGATTGGTCACATGTTGAGTGGTTGTTCCAATGGTAAAGGCGATGGTTCCGCAGCCCTATCAAATATTGTAATCGCAATCAGCTATCGGCGAAGAGACGGATGTCAATGCTCCTTCAAAAACTAAAATTGTCAACCTAGCAGACTCAACAAGTTATAAATTACAACTCTAAAAACATATCACGTCTGTGACTTGTCGCAATCAAAACTCATCGCATTTCTCTATCAGAGTTATTGATGGTAACATATATATATATATATATATATTACAACTTCTAAAAAACATATCGCGTTTGTTGACTTATCGCAATCAGAACTCATCGTATTTCTTTATCAGAGTTATCGACGGTAGCATACATTATATATATATATATATATATATATATATATATTATATATATATATATATATATATAATATATATATATATATAATATATATATATATATATATATATATATATATATATATATATATATATATATATATATATATATATATATATATATAGATATATATATATATATATATATCAACGGGTACTGGGTGTGATATACGATTATCACAAATCTCAACCTGACTATTTCGAGGGCCGATTACCATTACTATAAGTGATGAGTGATTGCGATCACATTGCAACCTGCTCTGCGTTGGGGGTCGATTCTTCAATATTCATCCACCTCCGATATGAAATATGCGAAATCACATTTCAACTCCTAGGATTTATTGCACCACACCTAAACTCTGTCGGGGGCCGATTATTTAACATCAACCTGCCTTTTTCTTTGACATGTGATATGTGGGGGCCAATAGAAACAACCACTTGGCGCTTCCCCATTCGCTGGCACCTTTGCCATGTCATCCAATCTTGCCATGTGAGCAAGTCAAACCCGAACTTTAATTGGCTCTAACTTCTACATACGAGTTTGGATTTGAGTCTCGTTCACACCATTGGATTCAGAATGAAGATTTCTTCGATCTGAAGCTAATCTTATCAAAATTATGATGCTTTGAATTTTTGACAAATTTTGAGCTCCTGATCACAAACCCAAGCCCAAAAATGATGAGTGGCATAAGAGGCACTCCTCCCCACAAAAAAAAATCCAAGGAGACCTGAGAGAAACAAAAGTCCCAATACAAATAATAATTGAACTAGAATGTCATCTTTATGCTAGCCCAAATATCCACCCCAACAACCCCCTTACTTCCTAACTTTTATCCAAACAAGCACTAAATGAGTTCCTCATTGGGGGCTTTAGGAACACAATAATCCTGACCTGTCTCAGTTGAAACCAAATACCCTCACACCCCCTATTCACACTAGAGATCCATATAGACTCTTTTGGTCCAAACCCACCACCAGAAGATCAAGGGGTGGAGAATCAATGTCCAAATCTATTGAATTTCCAGATATCAAGAATGTACACTAAAATCACAATTGAAGGCGGGAGTGATACAATTACATGAGAATTGACTTTGATCCTTTCACATATGAACCCACAAAAACTTTTCCTAGGTCACGAAGGTCATCTCCCACTGCCCAAGCCAAAATTTAATCTCCCACTGCCCAAGCCAAAATTTAATGCCTTACTACCAATCAAAATGATCCCTCATTCCCTGAGTGACCCAGGGTCCCAGATAATGGTTTGGTCTTCTATTAAATGCAAAAACTCTTTGTAGATCCAAACTACAGACCCATCTAGACCTCGGTATGGCCCTCTAGAGATTCCTCTCAAAATAACCAAGTACATAATGTTATTCAAACACCACCATTTCATCTCTCGGTTCATGCTTCTTCTTGCAACAACTAACTCCAAGGGAATAATAACCCAAAATATTTCCAGAGGCTTCCTCTGTCGGCCCATCATACTTTCCACTTAACACCTTCATCACTTTCATGTGTGATGGTGGATTTTTCTCTGAGTTATCTCATTTTCTAAATTTGGCACCCCCAACAGGAAATTTTAGGGTAAAATTTTAGATTAATATTCTAGTCCCTTTAACTTAAGAAGATAAATAAATTAATTATATTTAGATCATTTACAATCCCTTGAAAAAAGTATCATACTAAACACTTCATTGAAATAAATAAATATTACTACATTTAAATTGATAATAAGTAGAAAAGATGTGCATGAAACTATTTTAAATCAATTATTCTTTCAAGAAAATTCAATTTAAGAGAGCTCTTAAATTGTAGAGAAATTATAGGAATGATAATCCTAACTAAATTTTGAAATTGGAGACAAAGAAGGTAGGTTAGATTCAAATTAATAAGAAGTAATAGTTATCTTTACATGTAACTACCCATGTAGCACAAAAATAGGAAACTTGAAGAAGATCCAAGGGATAACTAAGAGAAAAATTAAGAGACAAAGAAGAGGATGAGTAAAATGTTTTATATTTAATTTTTTAAATTGATAATTACTTGTGAACATGTGTATATATAGAGTATGTACACCTTCATAGACTCTAGCAATCAAATTGTTGCACGAAGATGGGTCCTTTGTCCCATAATGAGGAGGGCTTCATACACTAATTTAGTGTCTAGCTTGGCCATGACCTTAAAAGTAAATGATGATGATGATGATGATGATGATTATTATTATTATTATTATTATTATTTTCTAAATAATTCTAAGATCTATTACTGTAACAAAATGATACAAGGAGGCTTTCGCCTCTGTAGTTCTTAGCCAAGGTTCATGGAATATTGCAACAAAAACAGAATGAAGACTACCCAGAAGTGGGAAACCAGTCCAATCCAAAATAAATTTGGAAACCCTCGCAGGGGAAACCAGCATGTGAACATAGAAAAAATTCTATTGAATTCAGTTTCAAAACTAACTGTTTTGCTCAAAAATGCAAAAGAAAACCGATAGACTTGGTAGTTGAGAACCTGAGACTTAAATATGCGTGGTGTTCTAGTTGTCATGTGGAGCTGATGGGTATTCTTCAATAATTAGACACCTATAGGTGTCAAGGTCATCCTCGTCATTCTGCAGCTCACTCGTGTTTTCCATCGCTAGAGTTTCTCGATTTTGCTCTGCTGCGAAAGGCTCGCCCTGAGTACTATCACTCTTCTCCATTGCGTGACTGGGACGACCTTCATCTATGGAAGGCTCCTCCTGAAACATGACTGTAATGGTGGCTGTGATAATAGGTCGATTCAGAGTGCAATGGTATGTGAATTTCGCTGAATGGTTGTATTGCTGAGAGCTGGAAGAGGAAGCAGTAGCTGAAGGATGGGTTTGCGAGGGCTAGGAGCGAACAACGTGAGTGCAGCCTCTGTTGCTGCATGTATCAGGATAACGAGTTGAGATGGAATTAGATGAGGGGGAAGAGGAGTCAGAGACCATTAAGGGCAAGGGATGGAGCAGTCTGCATCTATTGCTGCCTCTCTTGCTACGCATTCGCTGGCGCATTTGAGGCATAATGGCGTGGAGAGGAAGGGATTGTCTGTAAGAAGTCAGGACTGAGCTGAAATTGGAGGCAGAAGGCTTAGAAGGCTCAGAGGAGGGAGTTAGGTTGCATATCATATTTTGAGAGAAATGTTTGTCCTTTCCTAATTCTATGCAACAGAGAATATTGCATCGCCTGCCTATTGCAATGCAGGTGCTTGGCTCCACTACAGCCAGGGGGCAATTGCAATTCAGAGGCAGAGGAGCAAAAACATAGGAGGTGGGCTGAATATTACCTGAGGTCTCCATAATGCGGAGTCGTGGCAGGATGGCGTTGGTGAATTGGTTCGAGTGCCGCATTGAATGGCATTTATGAATGTTGTGTGACAGATTTATTACTTTGTACGTGAGCTTATAGGTGGCCATGTGGCGATGCCACTTGCTGGCCCGTTCCACTACCGTCCTGTCATCCGTTGTGTACACCCACATCCAGGAATTATTATTATTATTATTATTAACACATGCATAAATAAATAATAAGAAATAAAGTAAATGTTAAATTAGAATTTTATATGAATGGGATAAGTCATATAAGTTATGCTTGCTATAAAATATTGTATGGGATGGATGAACAGATTTTCAAATGCACCCTATTTCAAAATGAATTCCATAATGAAAATGTGACTATTGTTCAATATAGTATCTATTTTTGATATTGTTAAGGGTTTGATCATTGTGGACTATCAAGAAGTGGGAAACTTCTTAAGTTGAAAGCTTCAACCACAACTTACTAGAGAAATAGTATCCTTCATACATCACTATTGCAACTCACGGGTTCTTAGAGAAGAAGAAGACCCATGGAATAGGCAGGTAGCTCAATCAATGGGTCTCCAATAAAAAAATTTCACAAGGATATAAACAATTGACATGAGGAATTCAACCATAGATGCAATTTGGGGGTTAACTTCATATTTATGCAATATCTCTTCGATGAATGGTAACTCTTGTATTTTCTATTGGATTTATTTTGTTGTGTAATAATTAAAGATATATAAACATTTTGGAATAAATATATTATAATTCAGGTTGATTTTAATACATTTGGACAATGTATAAAGTTCATTGAATTTTACAGTAATTTTGTATTGTTTGTTAATAAAATATTGCATTATTTGAAAGAAACCAGGGATTTATTATTGCAGGATGATGATAATTGTTATTATTGTTCTTTTAAGTATACTAGTTATGTAAGAAACAAAATTTCCCTTAAGTTCTTTATTGTTCATTATAGTTCTTGTGTTGAATATTGTTCTCCATTTTGAAATAATTTAACTATTATGTTGTTATCAGAAAGAATTCAATGATTTTTGACTATTAAATTATATGTATGATAATAAATATGTGTTTTTGACTAAATTTATATATAGATAGAATCTTGAATTCAAGGAGTAATTGAAGTATGTAAAATGATTCTTAACTCAAAGGTAAATTTCACAAGATAATATGAATACTAAATTGGTATTGAATATGAATTGTAAATTGAATTCATTGTTAGTAAGAACCTTATAAACTTACTCAACCTAAATTGAACTTCATTAAGTCATGACTTTTCTAGAAGATCTTGTAGTTCTCTACTGTTTAATTTGGTTAGAAATGCATTACAAAACAAGAAGATAAATTCTAATTGCATCATGGGTTAAACCTAGACTCTAGTTAGAAATTATTAATCTAATTTTCCTATATATGAATTATATTACTAAATTTAATAGTGAATACCTTAGCTACAAGCTCTTAATTGGTCTCATCTTATGAGTGATATCTATTAGTGAATTGTTCCTTTTTCCCATGCTCAACGTCATTAATGAAAGTTTTTTTGTCATAAGATAAAACCATCTCTAGCTTCTATAGGCATTGTTTCATAGATATGGAGGTTAGATGATCCAATTTTCCCTTCTTGGACTTCTAAATAAAACTAGATCTGGATGTTAAACCTTCCAACACAGCTCAGATCCATGACATTATACCTTGATGTATAGGGTTCTAAAAATGAATGTCACCTTAAGTGATAACCTAGATTCTAAATAGCTCATCTTCTAATTAAGACAATGGAACCTTGAGGGTGGATCCCTTAATCTAAGTATCTAGATTGTTGAAAAATTAGGTTTCCTTATGTATAAAACCTCTACTAATCCAAATATAGATTATTCAAAATTCCTTCACTAATCTAGATATCAAATGTCTATTAGATGCATTATACTTCGAAGAGAAATGCCTTTTCAATTACTTGATTTTCCTTTGTCCATTTAATTTTTATGCCACTTAGTAGAATCCATATGTGGAACCACTACAATGGAGCTTAAATATCCAAGAATTTAGATAATTAGAAATCAGATGTTCCTTTAATTGAGAATTCATATGTGTGGACTAGTGGGATCCAAAAAATCCTAAATAACACTTTTTACAATAAATCTATATTGTGGATAACATGCCATAATATGCATAACCTATTTTCTTGATGACTTAGTTGTTAACTAGGGAGTGGGGACCACTAATTGGGATTCAAAACTTTTCTAAAATTTGAGTTGAGTCGAAGAATAAAAACCCAGATCTAGATGCCATGTAGATGAAATACATGTGAACACATGTAAACTACATAGACAAACACTAGTTCATGTAGATGAGCAAGGGTTGGCGTGGCACATTGATGTGGTAAGGTAATGTGACATGTTGGCTTGTCAAGGAGGACATATCAGGATGATGTGGCATAAGGTGCCATGAAGTCAACATGGTGACTAATGTGGCACTTATCATGATAAGTGACATGGGATTTGAAAAGATGAAAGTTTGTAAAATTTCCCTTTTTAACATTTTCTAAATGTTAAATGGTCTGGATATCTAGAAATATAGATATTGACCTGTGTTAACATGTAATTGATGATGTGGATGTGAAAAAGTTTAGTGTTGAAGTGGTAAGTCAGATGGAAGTATCAAGGGTGATGTGGATATATATGAAAATATAGATTTTTTATTTAAATGGATTTTTTGGATTTTTCAAATGACTGGTTTTCGGATATATAAAAATCCAAATATCCAAAATTTTGAGAGTTGTCCTCAGTAGAAATTCAACTTCCTAGGAAAAGGAACTTAGAGGAAACATCTTGATCTAGATATTTGAAGTGTTGATAAGCACCAAAACCTAGATTGAAATCCAAAAAAATTCAAAAGCCACTGAAACACATAAACAAAATCTTGAATATGAATATTGACAAGTGAAGGAGTCCATCTTGTGAATGTGACACAAGGAGGTGGTGACACGTGGGAACATGTCTACCACATGTCATCCATGTGTCAATTACACAGATGATGACATAACATAAAATGACAATTCTTCTGGTGACCATGATTTCACGTCCCAAACTTAGAATAAAGTAAATTGCATATCATGAAAAAACTATTGATGACAAAAAGTTGATAGTGGCATAGAAAAAGAAAAAGGAGAGAAGAGAGAGAGAAATATAAGATGAGTAAAATCTATAAATTTTTAATATATAGAGTTTATAAAGTCTAAATCTCCATTTAAAAATCACCATAAATAAATGTTTGTATGTATAAAATTAATGTGATTAATTAATCAAAAATAAGTATATAATATATTTTTTTTTTTGTTGGCTTGACACGGGAATTTGAACCTTGTATGTATAATTATGTGGATTTAAATAACAAAACATTAAATTTTTTTTGTTGGCTTAACACAAAATTTTGAACCTTAAATCTCGTGATTTACATAATATTTATAACACAACAAACATCAATTAAATTGCCAACACACTTATATAATTTTTATTTGAATAATCAATTTGAATAATTACCATTTATATCATTTTTACTATCTCGTTATTTAACCTCCTTTATAATTTTTATCTATATTTATCACTTCAATTTGAATCATTATCTATCTATATCTATCACCTCAATTTGTATCTTTATTATACGGGCATGGTATTACCCATTCACTTTTGCTTTGATTGTGTATTAGTTTTCCTTTGACCAAAAATTTATGTTGTTTATCCATAGTTTAACATTGAGAAGTATTTTTTTGTTATTTTTTATTATTATTTAAATCCATTTAT
>APFE031530809.1:0-10820 GCA_000404065.3 Pinus taeda
TGGGAAATCTCTGTGTATATGTGTTTTATGTGTTATGCTCTCGCATTTTTATTTTTCATGTGATTTAGAATTCGTATGCAGGTAATTTATGTACGGGGTTAAAACCTACACTAACTTCTTATGATGGCTTGGATGATGTGAACATTTCTCCTGATGATTATGAGGAACAAGTTCCAGAAATTCAAATATTGTTAGTTTTGGATATAACCCTAAAAGATACTCCTACTAGATGGTGGGGTACAAATAAGTAGAATATAGAGGGTTGCAAGGAATGTCAAAGATTGATGTGGATAATATTTGGTCAGATAAACATAGAAATGGAGTTGAAATATGATGGTGAAACCTGTCCTAAGGAGCATATCCAGTTATGCACTACAATATGGAAGGAGATTCCACAAAAAGAATGGGTACATGGGTTCACTCATACATTGGAGACAATTCATCAGAATTGGTACTTAGAAACAGAGCTTTGATATCGTACTGTGAGTTGGGAAGATATGGTTGATGGGTTTATACTAACATTTACCTTTGAATAAGATTTTCCATATATAGATTCAGCCTTCAGATAGTTTAGAGGAAGATATTTGAAAATACATCTCCAAGGACACGGTAACAACCTGATTGGATTGCGTAGATAGAACATGCACTAGAATGTTACAACCTTATTGCAGAAGAAGAAGAAGATATTTGCAACATTGACATAGCATAATTAGAAGTACACTGCGAATTAAATGGACCCGAGCCAGAGATAATAGATATAACAAAGCCAATAAATACAAAAAAGGTAAATATAGGATCAAAAGAGGAACCAAATTTTGCAAATATAGGAGATTATTGGGATGAAGAAATAGTCAGTAAAGTCACATAATTTCTTCATGAATATCAGGAGTTATTTCCCACTAAGTTTTCCTAAATTAAGGGTATAGTAGGAGATTTAGGAGTTATGAAGATCCTCCTTAAGCCTGATGAAAAGCCATTCAAGCAAAGACCTTACAAATTGAATCCAAAATATAAGGAGAAAGTAAAAGTTGAATTGGATAAAATGATAGTACTAAGAGTCATTGAACTTGTGGAAGAATCAAAATGGGTAACTCCTATGGTGGTACAAAAAAAGAAAACTCAATGAGATATCAGAATATGTGTTGATTTTAGGAAGTTAAATGATGCATGCTTACATGATCCTTTCCCTACCCCTTTCACAGATGAAGTATTAAACAATGTAGGAGGTCAGGAAGTTTATTCATTTACAAATGGAATTTCAGGATATCATCATATTATAATTGCACCTGAAGATCAAGTTCAAGCCACCTTTTCTATAGAATGGCATTCATATCAATACACAGTGATGCATTTTAGACTAATAATTCCCCTACTATATTTTCAAATGTGGTGGTCACAACTTTCAAAGAATATATTCACAAGTTTTTGCAAGTATATTTTGTTGATTGGACAGTATTTGGGTTGTTAAGAAAATATACTACAAGTTTAAGGCTTATGCTTGATACATGTGGACAATATCAAATCTACTTGAACTTGAAGAAGTGCATATTTTGTGTACCTTTTGGTATATTATTGGGATATATTGTTTGCAAGCAAGGAATGATGGTGAACCTAGCAGAAATTGCTATCATTATGCACATACCTCCACCGAAGATAGTAAGACAGCTTCACACTACATTGGGACACACAGGATGTTACAAAAATTTTATCAAATGATATGCCCATATTACTGTGCATATGGAAAAATTGTTGAAGAAAGATGTCACTTTTCAATGGGATGAAGAATGTCAAAAGAGCCTCGACATATTGAAGGAAAATATGGTAGTTGCTTCATGTACATGTGGATCTTATTGTATAGCTCTAGGGTTGGGTCCTGGTGCATATGCTCTTCTTTTGATGTTTCTTGATTCTTTTCCTCCTACTCTTCATACTCTATGTAAAATAATTTCTTCTTAGCACACTTACAACATTTAGTGCATTTTCTATCACAATTGTAACAAAGCTCTTTTTCTCTTTTTTCTTCCAATTGTTGTGGTGTAAACCTTGTAGATTGTGGAAAGCTAGGAGAAGGAACACTTCCATAATTGTAGTCATGAGTGGTTGGATTCCTTGTTTCCATAATTTCACTTTCAATTTTTCTTGCCCACCTGAATGCCTTCTCCAATGAATCAAGTTCCCAAAGATGAAGCTCATGTTGAATGTTATCCTTTAAAGTGACTATGAAGACATCAATCCTTTGCTTCTCTGGAATATCATTTACCCTTATATTTAATTTTTGAAATTCCTCAATGTGCTCTTCCATTGAACATTTTTGTTTGAGATTTATCAATTATCTAAACAAGGTGTTTCTCTTTGTATCCTCATAATGTGCTATCATTTCCTCCGTGAAAATTGACGATGTAAAAAGTGGTTTATGAGAACAAAGCCCTTTATACCATAAAAATTGATCCGGTTCTAAATATGAAGATGCAATACATACCTTTTGTAATAGTTTCAACTCATGTAGGTCAAAATATTGCTCCATCTATTGTATCCAATTTACCAGATCCTTGCCAACAAACTTCCTCATATCGCCTTTTCTTGATTTTAGGGGCTCAATCTTGAAATGACTGTAACTTTGTAATTTTGGATCTTATAGTTCTGAAATCATAACCTACAGTATCGTGCTATGTCCTCTTTCCAATGCCACTAGCCTGATTGAAATTATATTCTCCAAGAAATAGTCATGCACAATCTCCCAAGATGACCTGATTATATACCTTTTTAGTATAGCAAAATTGTACGAAGTGCCACGTGTCACTATTTTCACATTAGCATCTAAAAAATATACACAAGAAACTACAGTCTGTCCTCTTTCTATAAATTCTGACAAAATTGCAATCTGAAGCTCAGAGAGACAGTTATGATGATTTTCCCAAGATGACATGTTTGGAATGTATTCGGTGGTTTGCAAAAACCCTAACTTCCTGAGACTATATATCCTAAAATATAGTGAGATAGGATTTGAAATTCGGAGCCAAGGTTCAGACCGATTCCTTCTAAAATCGGTTTCAGTTTAGCTTTTGAAAATTTGTAGTGAAAGCATTATAAAGAAAATCCCACGATGAATTATTTTAGTTGAAATTATGGAGCTTGCAAAAACCCTAAATTCCTTAGATGATATCTCCAAAATGTAGCGAGACAAACTCTAAAATTGGGACCTGAGGTTCAGTGCGATTTCGTCTCAATTGTTCTTTATTTTTCACTTCTGAACCATTACAAAAAAAGCTATAGAAAAAATGCCATGATGACCTATTTAGAGCAGCGAAACCCTAGAATCCAAACCTCTCATACTAAATGTTATGAAACCAGCTCACAAATAGATAGAAAAGATAGATCAACGCCTTAGAATTTGGCCTTTTCAAGGGGGAAACCTCCTTTACATTACACAAATGAACAATTCTTGGATGATACAAATGAAAAGACCTCCTTTCTATATATAGGATTCTAATGGGTCATAATATAATCAGAGCAGACATAACAATAATAAAGTAAGGGCACAACATATAATAAGGTGTTGTACTAATAACAATAAGGGGTTACACTAGTAGTATAGAGACCTAAGACATTCCTTATTATTAATGGAAGATAAAATAATCCTTAAGGGTGACGTCAACTTCTCAATGGAACATGTTGAATCTTTGGGAAATCATGCATAGATAGAAAACCTCTCAGATTGCTTTGTCAAGATGCAAGAGAAAAATAATGTTATTGACATACTAATAACACGAATTAAGCGACTTGAAGAAATCATAAAATTGGGGATGACATGCTAGCCAGAAGGCTCAATTGATTTCTTTTCAAAAAGTCTCCAATGAATAAATTTGACATGATTCAGAAATGAGTACGGTTAAGTGGCATCTTGGATCACTCATCAATATGCTTAGAAATTTCATAATTATAACCAAAGCCTAATGATCCTTTTAAATTCAACTCAACTTGGGTAAGAGATAAAGAATAACATCATATTGTTAAATAAACTCGGTAGGTAAACCCATTGAATGAAGTCAACTAGGTGTATGAACCTTTCTCCACAAACATGAAATTACCAAAGAAAAGGATGTTAGACTGCAGAAAGGCCAAGAAAAATGGGGAAGAGGACACTCTCATAAACATTAAGGATGAACTTCATAAGCTAGAAGATCCAGCTAGTAGTGGATATGAAACGATGGAAGAAAATTCAGATTATTCATCTAGAATCTGAGAGATTCAAGATATTGAAGGATAGGGAAGAAACTTGGAGGCTTAAGAGGAGATCCATCTTGTTACAATCTGTATACGACAATACAAAATTCTTTCAGCATTACGCCAAGGGCTAGAAAGAATTTAGCACGATCTCGGCAGTAGCACGTGACAAAGGTTTAGCTATACAATCTTTCAGAGGTCATGCAAATTTGGGCATCTTACAGTCCAGGAAATTATTTAAAGCACCTTAGGATGCCACACTAGCAAAAATTCTAAATATTGCAAGACTCTTTCGTCATTATATAGATGAGGAGGTAGCTAAGGAATTAGATGGGCCAGTGGCTATAGAGGAATTGGAAGTTGTGCTTAAATGGTTTAATAAATATAAGAGTATTGACTATGATGGTTTGCCTATGGAATTCTACTTAGCTTTCTTTGATCTGATTGTACATGATCTTGTCAAGGTTATTGAGGAATGCTGGCTAAATGATAGCATGTATGATGCTTTTAATGAAGCTTTTATTTCCCTTATCCCCAAATATGACAACCCCAAATCCTTCAATGACTTTGGACCCATCTACCTTTGTAATTGTATCTACAAGATTATGTCAAAAATCATTGCAAACCACATCAACCCTATCCTTTCCCAACATATAACACAAGAACAATTCGCCTTTTTTGAAAATTGTCAAATCCACGAAGCTATAGGAATTTCTCATGAAGGATTTCATTCTATGAAAAATTAAATATAAAGGACATGATTTTCGAAATTAATTTATTGAAGGCTTTTGACAGAACCACTTGGTTATATTTGAGGATCTGACTTACTCATTTTGGATTTCCTCATGCTTTCATTAATTGGATAATGTGTTGTATATCCACTATTTCATATAGTATCCTCATCAATGGGTCTGCTTCCAACTGTTTTCATGCAAAACGTGGACTTAGGCAGGGTTGCCCATTATCACCATTAGTAGTGGATGGTCTGAGTAGATTAATCAGCGAAGATAAGAAGCAAGGTAGACTTAAAGGTGTCAAAATCGTAGACGTCATCATTTTGTCACATATATTATTTTTGGATGATATCCTCATCTTATTTAATGGCAAGATCAGTGACTCTATTGTGTTCAATCCCACTTTCAAATTATTTTGAAAATCCATTGGGATGGTCAACAATCAAGGGAAGTCTACACTAACAACTATTAGATGTTCACAACTCCAAATCAACTATGTTCTTCAGAGGATTCCATACACAATACTCCCTTTTGAAGAAGGACATAAGTATCTAGGATTCTGCCTCAATCCCAATAGCTACAAAATTGTTGATTGGACATGGCGGTAACCAATGTTGAAAAACAATAAACATCTAGCACAATCAATGGTTACCTTGCGCATGATGCCTTATTCTTATCAAATCAATATTAGAGGAAATTCCTATCTATTGGATGTCATTGGCTTGGATCCCAAAATGAATTATATCCAAAATTCAAAAGTTATGTCGCAAGCTACTATGGAGACGTTAAAATGAATGTAGACCATTTTCTTGGATAAAATGAGATTAAATTACATTACCAAATAAATGGGGAGGCTAGGGAATGAAAAATCTATCTCGCTTTAGTAAGGCCCTTTCTACTAAAATAAAATGGCAGATACTCTCCACAAAAAATATTTGGATGGAAGTGGTCACGGAAGAGTACATTCACCCTCCATGGGTTGATGATTAGATTAGGAGCCCAAACTAGAATAGAGCTGCTATACCAATAATTTGGTGAGCTATTTTGAATTCTATGGAATACATATGTTTCAGGCTACTTTGGAAAGTTGGACTGGGCCCCAAGGTTTGCATCAGGGCGAATGCTCGTTCTGGAAGTGGAAATGTTCATATTATTCTGCCTAAACTCATTCACCATTTGGATACAGCTGGGATAAGGACACTAAACGAGATCGTGGATTCTGACAATTCTACCATTTTTTATTAAGCTTGGAAGTCTACATTGAACTTGGGGATCCTAGATAGATAACATCAATAATGGTCAAGTTATGAAAATACACTCTCGTAAGATTATATTCAAATTCGGGATAGAGAGGATGAATTATTCTAGGCCATATCTCATCATGGTCATTAATATCCAAAAGTAGGATATCCCTTTATATTCGAAAATCATGAACCTCAGAATACTATTTTGTGGTGGCATCCACTGTTGAAGTTAAAAATCCCTCCCAAATCCAAGCTATTTATGTGGTGTCTTCTTCTCAACAAATCCCCTACAAGTGATATCCTACAATGTTTCTCCTTCCATGGTCTGAATTGGTGCTTTCTTTGTAGATGTTGTTCAAAAAGTATTGGTCATTTATTTCTACAATGCAAGTTTGTGATTCAATTATTGAATATGGTATATTAATTGATGGACATTTCATATAGATGGGAAGGATAATCAATTTTCTACGCTTGGGAATCCTGGTGGAATTAGGTCCACCCTTCAAAGCTTCGTAACCTTCCTCTGTTAGTAGGTTGGAGTATATGGATTACTCAGAATAAACTCATTTTCCAAGACAAAGCAACCAATTGGAAATTATCATTATCTCATATTATGGCTCTGTATATCTTGATCCTGGATTATGACACCAATAAAATAAACAAGAATATTTTTGCTGAATCCATGAATAAATCTATATCCTAGGCTTATTTTGATGGTTTACCTCAACAATATGGTTGTGGTGGGGGGGCCATATTATATCTTAGAGATGACCATTATTTAAAAATGAGTATCGGTTTAGGGAGAGACACAAATAATTATTATAAACTCAATAGCCCCACACTCCTTATGTTTTCCTTTTGAGAAGGGATGCTGCCAATTTCAGATATTTTGCAATTCCAAACTTGTTATCAATTAGTACAATCTACAGGATGAATGTCATGTGCACACACTCAGAAATTTATTAGAAGAAATCTATGCTATTAAATCTCGTTTTAACTATATTTCTTGTTGGCATATCTACAAAGAGAGAAACCAACTTTTTTACAACCTTTCCAACTGTTGGGTTGTGTTATATTCTTTCCATGACTAGATCACATGGTTAACTAGGGGGTTAAAGGGCAAGCATAGCCCCGCCCCTTCATTGCACCAATTGTGTAGCAAGGGAGGGTCATAGGGGGTTTGAGGGGTACCCATAACCCCACTTTTGGTTTTCGACTTATCTGAAATTGAATCTACTTGTAAATTCTTTGCAAGGTATTAAATTCAGTAACATACATGTTTAAAAGATGTACATGTCTTGCAGTTAAAAACAAATGAAATTTTCAGCTATTCATGACCCATTTAAGTATAGTACAATTATTTCCTTTTACTGTTTAACAAACTGAAACAAATTTGTTCTGCAAAATAACTCAACCACAGATGCAAAATAAGTTGATAAAGCAGTTCACCCCTCCTAGGCTACTTCTGCTGGGTCCAAGGCTCCCAAATGGGCATGTCCTTGTTTTGATTAAAAGCTCAAAATGAATATAGAGTTGAATAAAAGCCTCAACAGGTGAAATAGACTATAAAAATCGATTCAGAACACTCAAATCAATAAGGAATGACTACTAGTTCTCCTCCAAGGGGTACCTGCAACCCTATACAGCTCTCACAATACTGGGCCCTAGTGGCTCCTAGAACTTCCATGGAGCAAAAACACCTGCAAATGACCTCTGATTGCTCTCTAACCTGTGCTAATGGCTTCAAAATCATCTGAATAGTCAAAATCAAAAAACAATTTGTCGAAAAAGGACTTCCCTAGCGAAAGTTATGGCTCATTGATGTTTTCCCCCAATTAAGCCTAGAATCACTCTAGCTAACGGTAGTTGAATCCAGTGCAAAACGGTTAGCGGAACAGGTTCTTTAACTACGCGTTTAACGTTTAAATGTGAACACGTTTAACAACATTTAAAATTAACATAACTTATTTCCCACCAGTGGTTATGGTTTATAGCCCCGGTTTTTGGGCACGTGGTCGCATGGACGGGGCTGGCCCCCTTCGGGTCTTGCCCAAGACCAAAACCAAACCTTTGTTCAATTCATTCCATATGCATTTAAAATCTAGCCCTTGTGGCGAGTTGGTAAGGCACGACATTTGTGGAGAGCAGGTCGTGTGTTCAAACATCTCCATTGCCAACTTTTTAATGCATGCCCAAAAACTGAGCTGACGTCATGATGATGTCACCCTGGCCACATGGTGGCCTTCGGGCCTACCACGTCGTAGCTTGCCATTCGCTGCCCGAAAAGGAATATTCTCTGGAATATTTTGGGAATATTCTAGTCTAAATGTTTTTTGAAAAAAAATTCAAAATTTTAATGTTATTGGGAAATTTGTCTTTTTGGCATAACTTCCTCATACAGAGACCGTTTTTCGAACCATTTGCAGCACCGGAATTAGGAGGACGAGATCTTTCCAGTTGTTAAAGTTTGAACTAGTTCTAAGAACTTTAATTTTTTAGCATTTTACAACACTTGGGACATGAGCACCTGATCACGCCTCCCCATTGGGAAGCTTTTAGACCCCAAAAGCCTTCAACAACCTGCTAAAGAGGTGAGGGTATAGCTCCCTCACTCTGTCCACCTCCATCCACTTTGATTTGTTTGGTTTGTTGCCTTTGAAACCAACCCGAACATAATCTACATTGCCCCTCCTTGAAGTGCGTGTCCTTCTGTCAAGGATTGTATCTTCTTTCATCTCATCTAATAATTCTGGTAAGAAGTCTTCTATAGATGGCAGCTGAACAACACTTTCATGATCAGCGATCAAAGGAGGTTCATACAAATGTAAGTTCTCCACATTGACAACAGAATACATTTGCATGTAGGAAGGAAAATCTAATTGAAAATCATTATTTTAGCCTTTCTTGAGGATTTTGAATGGACCATAATGAATAGGCTTCAACTTTTTACCTTCTCCTTGCATCCTTTCCTTACTAATGTATAGCCATACCTCATCCCCTTCTTGAAACTTGTGATTGACTCTATGCTTGTCGTGTCTTTCCTTGTACTTTCCTTGACTCTTCTCAAGTTGTTCTTGAATTTGCTAATGCATTTGTTGAATTCTTTCAATGAATGAACGAGCTTTTTCAACATCACTATGTCCCTCAATGGCGACATCTTTCTCAAGAATGAAATCAAGAGGTGAATTTGGCAAGCAACCAAAACAAGCTTCAAACGATGAGGTGTTTGTGTAAGAGTGCTTGGCACGACTGTAAGCATGTTGTATGTAGTGAAAATGTTCATCCCAAAGCTTGGGATGCTTGCTGCAATAACCTCTCAAGAGGTGCACAATGGTTGTGTTCACAACTTCTGTTTATCCATCTCTTTACGAATGGAAAGCAGTAATTTTCTTCAATTTTGTGTCCATCATCTCCCATAGGTTGGACCAAAAATTCCCTACAAATATGGAATCCCTGTCACTAATAATGGAAGTAGGCAAACCAAAGTGAATCCATACATGATGAAAAAATAATTCAGTAGTTTGTTCAGCAGTTATAGTTTTCTTACAAGGCATAATTATACACATTTTGCTGAAACGATCAACTACTACATATAAATAATCATGTTGCTTTCTAGATTTTGGAAAATATCCTACAAAATCCATAGAGATGCTCTCCCATGGTCTAGAAGGTACCGGCAAAGGAGTATACAAGCAAAGCTTCCTATTACCGGGCTTTCTTGTAGCACATAATGAACAACCTCTTATGAACCTTGAAACAGAATCTACTATGCGAGGCCAATAGCAATACCTTTGTAGATGTGCAATTGTTTTGCTTACACCAAAATGGCCAGCAATAAGAGAAGAATGAGCTTCCCTTATGACATTTATTCTCTCCCCCTGTGGTATACACAACTTTCCCAAATGAAACAGCAAATTGTTATGCATGTGATAGCCATTTTCCTCTACATGATTCCCTTTACTCAAGCTAGCATACACATCTTTAAAGTCATCATCAGATGCATACTGTTCTATGTAACTATCATGTACAATGGAATCATTCTTAAGTAAAGTAACAGCACCAATAATAGGCCTTGAAAGCATATCAACAACTTTATTCATAGTACCTTTCTTGTACCTTATTAAATGGAACTGTTGCAAGAAGCCCATCCCTCTGAAGTGTCGTGACTGTTGTAACTTGCTTTGTGATTGCAAGTACTGTAAGGGCTGATGGTCGGTATGTATAACAATTTCTTTTCCCATCAAATAGTGTTTCCACTTTTTGACGCTTTGTACCAATGCATACAAATCCTTATCATAGGTAGGATAATTTACAACAGCACCATTAAAAGTTTCAGAATGAAAAGCAATAGGCTTACCATGCTGTAGAAAAACTGCACCCATGGCATAATCACTAGCATCGGTTTGTATCTCAAATGGTTGTCTCAAATCCAGTAGCAAGGACCGGAGCTGAACTAATCTTCTCTTTTAAAGATTCGAAAGCTTTTTGCTGCTTGCCTCCCCATTGGAAAGCATGCTTCACACTTGTCACTGCATGCATAGGAGCTGCTATAGAAGAGAAGTTAGAGATGAACTTCCTCCAATATTGAGTTGCACCCAAAAAAACTTCTTACCTCTGT
>APFE031530810.1:17476-35736 GCA_000404065.3 Pinus taeda
AAGGGACATCCCAAGCTTATTATAGCCCCAACCAATCCACTCATATACCTTCTTGGGGTCCCCCTACTCATCCTTCCTGGTCCGCACCTCCTCTGTGGTCTTATCCATCTCAATACCATACTCAACCTACTGCTCATTCGTTTCACTCACATGTCTAGCCACAACTTCAATGGAATGCACCTCAGCTGGGGTGGAGGCCACAATACAACTCTCTTCCTGCCATTCTACCTCCAGCACCTGCTCAACTACAACCATTACCTCCTGCTCCTCCAAGACAACCCCAAATTCCTGCTCAATCAAACCCAAACCCCAACAACAGATAGGCCGAGCAGGTATACACTGGGGAGACAACATGCCCTACCTATGCTGTGGAGATCTAGGAGATAAACCTGTGATCTGGGAGGGTCCTTCCAGACCGCCAACCTCCTCCCCCAGACGAGGAGGAAGAAAAATAGGAAAGTGAACCCAAAGCCATTCCACCCTTTCCTGAGCGACTAACAATAACCACGCAACCAAACCTAGAGGAGACTGAACTTCTGGGAGAACTTAAGTAGTTGCATGTGAAAAAACCACTTCTCCAGGCCATAAAATATGTACCAATATACAACAAATTGATCAAGGAGAAGTGTTTCAGGGACCCAGGCAGGCGCAAGAGAGATGCCCCGACTATCAATGTCATAGGACAACTGTCTGATATAATGTTGGGGCAAGTAATTTGTCCAAAATATTTGGACCCTAGGTGTCTTGTAGTTAACGTCCACACCAATGGCACCATAATCCCCCACACTTTGATTGATCTAGGGGCTTCCATTAATGTGATGACCAGGGACACTATGCTTAAACTCAACCTTCAGAGTTCCTTAAGAAAGACCTCGATAGTACTGCAGTTAGCAGACAACTCCACCATGACTCCCGAAGGGATTGTGGAAGATGTCCTGGTCTCTATTGACTCTTGGGAGTACCCTGTGGACTTCTTGGTCCTTCAGCCAAAGGAAAAACTCATTGGATACCCCCTCATTTTGGGAAGGCCTTGGTTAGCTACTGCGAATGCTTACATCAGTTGTCGAGCTAGGAGCATGACCATCAAGAATGGTCCTATGACCAAGCAGTTAGTCCTATACCCTCCTGCCCAACCTCTGCTAGAACATGACTTACCACTCTAGTTAGAAGAGGGAGATGAGGATGAGGTCTACTCTGCACCATTGTGTACAGTAGAAGCCACCAAAGGAGGCCCTCAAACTGAGGATGACTTGATTGAGAATTTGGTTCAAAATCCACCTCCCGGTGCACTGTCATTAGAGGAGTTGGTGGACGGTACCCAAGCCAATGCTTTAGTGGACCTCTGGGTGGCTGATCCGACCTCTCCCAGAGTTAAGAATGTGGAATTTGGCCCCGGAAGAACCTTGAAGATCAGCTCATCCCTATCTCCCTCACAGGAGAAGGAGCTGTGTAGCTTATTGAACCATCATTTGGATGCTTTTGCTTGGAGCTATAAGGAGATGAAAGTAGTCCACCCTTCGGTCTGAACCCATCACATTTACATTAAAGATGATTGTAAACTAGTCAGGCAACCTCAAAGGAGAATGAATATATCCCTTAAAGATATTCTGAAAGAAGAATTGCAAAAGTTGTTGGATGCAGGATTCATCTACCCCATCTCTAACAGTGAGTGGGTCTCACCTCTAGTGCTTGTGCCGAAGAAAAATGGGAAGTGGAGAATCTGTGTATATTACCGAGAACTTAACAAAGCCACCAAGAAGAACCATTTCCCTTTGCCTTTCATAGATAAGGTGTTGGATGGACTAGTAGGGAAGAAGTTCTTCTCTTTCCTAGATGGGTTCAACGGGTATAATCAGATCCAAATCAGCCCGGAGGACCAAGATAAGACCACCTTCACTTGTCCATGTGGTAGCTTTGCCTACTGGGTCCTTCCCTTTGGTATATGCAATGCTCGTTCCACTTTCTAGAGAGAAGTATTGAGCATATGTCTGAACTGGTTCACGATTCGGTGGAAATCTATATGGATGACTTTACTCCTTATGGGTCCAACTTCCAAGAAGCATTGACTAACCTGGGAAAAGTTTTAACCAAGTGTATTGAGATGAACCTGTCCCTCAATCCCAAAAAATGTGAATTCCCGATGACTGTGCTAGGTCATACCATTTCTCAGCAAGGATTACAGGTGGATCCTAACAAAGTTGCTATCATCCAAAAGGTTCCACCTCCTCAAAAGGTAAGAGATGTTCGGAGTTTTCTAGGCTTAGCAGGATATTATAGAAGATTCATTAAAGATTTCAGTAAGCTAGCCTCGCCATTTTTGGCCTCTTAGGGAAAGATGTTGAGTTTGAATGGACCGACGACTGTCAAAGGGCTCTGGATGAGTTGAAAGATAAGCTGGTGCCTGCCCCGATCTTGAGATGTCCAAACTAGGCCATACCTTTCCACATCCACACCAATGCCTTGAACAAAGCCATAGGGGCAGCCTTAGGACAAGTTGAGGAGAAACTACCATATGCCATATACTTTGTCAGCAAAAACCTGTCTAAGGTAGAGATGAACTATATTGTGACTGAAAAAGAATTCCTGGCTGTAGTCCATTCCCTAAACAAGTTCAAACACTACATCACTGGTTATCAAATGGTCATACACACTGATCATGTTGTGATTAGATATTTAATGAATAAGCCTGATGTAAATGCTTGCATCATTAGATGGTTACTTTTGTTGCAGCAATTTGATTTGACTATTGTCGACAAGACAGGTAAGGAAAATGTTGTTGCTGACTTCCTATCTAGATTGGATTTGCTTGCAGGTGAAGAAGGGACAGTGGATGACCAGATGCTAGATGAACACCTATTTGTTATCTCAGTACTCTCTCCATGATTTTTTGATATAGCAAATTACTTGGTCTCAGCACAGTTCCCTCTGAATCTATCCTCAAAGGAGAAGAGCAAAACTGTGAGGAAGAGTGCCCCATTCACTTGGATCGGGGTAACCTATTTAAACTTGGCCCAGATCAGATCTTGAGGTGGTGTGTTAGGGAGGGGGAAGTCTTTGACATCCTCCTAACCTGTCATGATGGGTCCTGTAGAAGCCACTTTGTAGCAAAAAGGACTACCTTCAAAATTCTACAGACATGCTACTATTGGCCTACTCTTCATCAAGATGTCAGAAGATACATCAGCCAGTGTGACCGATGTCAGAGGATGGGCAAACTGACTCTAATGGATGAAATGCCCCTCCAACCTCAAGTGACCCTCGAGCCATTTGGGAAGTGGGGCATGGATTTTGTGGGTCCTATAACCCTCCTTCAAAGCAAAGGTCTTACATCATTGTGTGCACCGACTACCTGACAAAGTGGACAGAAACAAAGGCAATCAAGGCAGCGATAGAAGAAAAAGTGGCTGAGTTTTTAGGGGAAAATATCTTCTACAAGTTTGGCTACCTAAGAGAGTTAGTCATTGATCAAGGAAGCCAGTTCACCTCTAACTTGATTGAAGACCTGCTCGCTCATCACAAGATCAAGCACAAAACTTCCACCTCGTATCACCCACAAGGAAATGGACAAGTGGAAGTCACTAATAGAGCGTTGGAAGACATTTTGACTAACGTGGTGAGCAACAGCAGAAAGGATTGGGAAAATCGCCTGGTTGAGGCCACCTGGGCCTACAACACCACTTGGAAAACTACAACAAGTTTCACACCTTATGAGTTGGTCTACGAGAAGAAAGCTTTACTGTCCATAGAATTCAAGTACAACACATTGAGGGTGGCCGCTCAGCTAGACCTAGATCTCAACCATGCACAATGGGAAATATTACTGTAGCTGAATGGATTATATGAACAGAGAATGCAGGCCCTCCTCCACTCAGAAGTGGTCCAACTCCAAAGAAATATATGGCATGACCGGCACCTTAATGAAAAGCAATTCTAGTCAGGATATTGGGCGCTGCTGTATGACTCAAGATACAAGCATTTCAAAGGGAAACTAAGGACAAGGTGGTTAGGACCATATACAGTTGAGAAATGCAACGACAATGGTTCAGTCCTTATTAGGCCCATTGATGAAGAAGCCATCCCCATTCTCGTCAATGGGCATCGATTGAAAATATACAGGAAACCCCTTTCGAGGCAGGAGTTCATTGAAACTTTGGACAAATTAGTGTTGGTAGTGGAGCAAGGCCCTCTCTCTACTCCACCCACACCTTGATCATCAAAAAAAAAAAAGCAATAAAAAGATCCTTGGGTGAAAACCTCTTCGAGGCACCCAGGGCAGACAGTGAGGGTGAAACCTCATGGAGGTGCCCCAACTGTCTCTCAAAAAAAAAATTGGAATAAAAAGATCCTTGGGTGAAAATCTCTTCAAGGTGCCTGGGGTAGACAGTGAGGGTGAAAAACTCATGGAGGTGCCCCAGCTGTCTCTCTCTCTCAAAAAACAAAACCTAGGCCTAATCTCCGTGAAATAATTGCAGGTTGCAGGGAATACATTGTAGGTAAGGAGGGTCGTGCAAAACAAGGATAGGGGTTCGTACCAGGCTACAAGACATCCCTACAGACACTCCCTCCATGACCACTCACCTTTCCTAGGATTTGATCACATTTGGGTCGAGATTCCACCTTCTACAGAAAGTTCTCAGCTTTCTCCAGGAAGTTCTGTATTTCTACAGGAAGATCCTATAGAACTTTCGAACAGGCCAAAATTGGTCTTGGGAGGAAATCTGAAGGTTGGAATCTACTTGTTGGGCCTACAACCATCCCTGTTTCCATCCATCACCGTATGTCACCCCTATTTCATCCCTTTGCACCTCCATTGCACCCACCTGGTTATGTGTTCCTACACAGTCATATAAGAGACCTTGTTTTCCTCAGATTGGCAGCAAGAATTTTTAGTGACAAGTCAAGCAACAAAGTATCACACACCCTACCTCTCCAAGCTCCATCTAGACTCTTCATCAATGAATCCCTCGTCAGCAATATAGCCCTGATCGTTAGCCTACATCCCAGGAGAAGAAGCAGCTACAAGACATCCTACAGGAATCCTGTAGCAGTTCATCCCTCTGGAAGACACACTCTAGAGGCAGGGACAACCGAAATCAACAAAGGGAACATGCAAAAAAAAAACTCCTCTTGGAAGTGAAAACATCCTTGGCAGCCGGAACCCAACAGAACCTATGCATGCAGCGTTTACAACCGAAGGATCAAGTTCCAAAACCCGTTGATACAGCATCAACAAATGAAGGAATGGGTTCTAACACTCGTGCACGAGGTAACAAAAAGCGAGGGAGTGGTTCCAAGACCCGAAGTCTATATAACGCATCCACGGCCACGCAAGTAAGTGTCTAAACTCGTTCGTCAATTGCATAAACTATATTTCGAAACTGCATGTCTACGAAAATGGTTCGGATTGAACGGGATTGGTGGCCAGTCAACTGGCCACCCTTAGCCAATCACATAGCTTCGTGGGATCCGAACAAGCTTAGTTATGTTCAAAATTTCCAATGAGACGTGCAACCGACACGTGTGGAGTGTCCAGTCAGGAAAATCGTCGGGACTGGCAGTGGTGGGGGTGGTTAATGGCAAAGGGGAGGTGATGATGGTCAGGGACACGCAGAGAAATGATGGCCGTGATGTTGGATCAATGGTTCAGTCCAGCCACCTCAACCCCTCACCACGAATTGAGCCATAGTTAAAATATGCTCGGCTGAAGATTCTCACCACCCACTGTTCATTTGCACTTGCAATGTCCTCGGCCGCAGTACACATCCTCTGCTTCCAAAATCTGTTAACCCGTCGTCCTCCACCAAGCTTTTTGGCATGTTTCAAAAATCTCCCGTGTACCGAGCTCATTCAGAGGCGCAGTGACATCCTACAGAAGCCGACATGTGTTCTACAGGAAGAGGCTCTAGAGGAAGTAGGACACAATTTTCCGGAGCAGGGAAGCCTGGACTTTTCTTCGTCGAATTTGGAGTTCCGAGAGAGGTAGGCTCAAAAACACTCTTCCATGCATGATATGTTTTAAAAATGTGGTGAATTGAACTGTCTTGAATTGGAGAGTTAGAGACAACTCTGCCTGTGAGTTGGAAATAGCAATTTTCCTATGTGGTGCACGGAATTTCTCAATCAGTTCTGTGTCAAAATTCTCCTCCATGGTTCCTGTTAAAAAATTTCTCCTGTAGGAAGTATATGCAACTATGAGGGCTAGCCTGTGTATGAAGAATTTGAATTTACATGGTTGTGTGTATGCTGGGGATAAAAATTGAGCTCTATACTCTATCTATGGAAACCCAATTTTCCTTTCATAAACGGACAACCGAGTTGGGCAGCAACAACCTTAGAACCAGGGAATTGGTGCTAATTAAAATTTGAACACCTGAGAGACCCCTTTTTAAGTTCAAGGGAGGAAACCATAAACAACATTCCCTTTTCTAATCAGAGCATAAAACAGAGCACTCTCACCATGCCAGGGGGTTTATCAAGAAAGAACCCTCGGATCCCAGTAAGTTGCGCGAGTGTCCTGAGGTGGTGAACCTCTTTACCCGTGCCAATTGGATGTCCTTTTGTGATAAAATTCAGGGTCATGATGATGAGATAACGGAGGAATTTTTAATGTCCCTACAACATAAATCAAAGACACAGGCCACAGTGAATTTCAAAGGGTTGACCCTAGAGCTTACGCCTAAGCTCATTAGTCGAGTTACTGGTCTGCCATTAGGGATACCTTAGAGCAAAGAAGAGAGGTCATTAGGCCAAGTAGCCAATAAAGCATTCTTTCTGCCCAAGGAACATCTTGGAGAAGACAAGAACGGGGTCCGGAGAGCCAGCTTACATCCTCTTTAGAGCGAAGTCAGTTTCCAAATCATGAAATACATTACCTATGAAGGGAGGTTCAACATTGTCTATGGCTACCATTTCAGGTCGCTGAGTGAACTAAGACATGGAATGGATTTACCTCCAGAAAAGAAGTTGAGCATCCCCTATTTCCTTCTGCAATCATTAATTGAATGTGGCACAAACTTGAAGGAAGGGACACTGGATCAGTTAGCCCATCATGGGCTCATCAAACGTTTAGTGGAAGAAGCCCTCCACACCTACACTGTCCCCGTCTCTTGGGAGATTTTCCGAAACATGTCTAGAGATGATGATATTTGAATTCTAGCCGAGGAGCTCACCTCATCCAACAGTGAAGAAGGGGAACACACTGAAGCAGGAGAGAAAGACGGTGGTAAAGAAACACAGGGCAAACAAACACAAAAAGGACAGAAAGAGGAACCGAGAAAGGGCCAAATTACTGAGCCTGAAACTGTGGGAGGAACAATGGCACAAACACCCAGGGAAAAATGATTGCAGAGTAGAGTAGAAAGGACTGAAAAAGTCCAAATAAAGGAGGGTGCAGCCAAGGCAACCTCACAAAAATTAAAAGGAAAGACACATCTAGCCAAGCAGACCGAAGCAGTTGACACAGGACTTTCTACAGGAAGTAGGAAAACAGTTGACACAGGACTTTCTACAGGTAGCATAAAAACAGAAAAATAAGAGGAGAAATCACCTAAGATTTTCGCCAAGGAGGCAGCAGCTGTGCTGGCTGCCTTAAGCACATCTCCAGAACAAAAAGGGAAGCAAAAAAGGGAGCCCTCCATGTACTTTAAGGCAAGAAGAAGCACTGGGATCAAAGCTAGCAGACCCCAGCCATAGTCAAAGGAGCCAATTATGATTGAGGACACCACAGCTAAACAAAAGGAAAAGGATCCTTGAAAGGCATCCATCACCTATGAACGAGGAGGCTCGAAAACATCCACCTGGAGAGAAAGGATTAAAATGCTGGACACAAAGACATCTCTACAGGAAGCTGATACAGTTCTACAAGAAACGTTGGCTAAGCTAAAGGAGACCGAGGAATTGGAAGAAAAGGAAGTTAAATCATCACAGGAAGAAGAAAATCCTGAGAACATTTCAGAACCAAGCCCTCAGCCTAGCTTGGGCTCCTACTATAACTGGTTAGAGGCTGGAAAGATAATTCCCCAAAAATTCGCAGTGCCACTTTTCTTTGCGCTAGAAGAAGAGAGAGTGAGGACCCACACTTGGATGAAGATTGCCAAGTCCAAGGGTGTGGCAGACATAGGTCCCCTGGAAGAACAACTCAAGGAGGCAAGAAAGGAATTGGCTATGGTAAGTCATGTGGAAAGCAGTCAGCGGGCCAAGCTACAGGAAGAAAATGAGCTGTTAAAACAGTAGCTACAGTGATAGGGACACTATAAGGAAGACAAGCCCCACATCTTGGGAGCACAACGGCAATAGGAAAAGCCCACAGAAGACAAAGAAACCCTTGAGGAACAGTAGAAAAGAGATGAGCTGCAGGCTGAAATTGAGGCACTAACGAGACAGCTACATGACAAGGAATTGCAAGCAGCATAGGAGATACAATCTCTAAGGCAACAGGTACAAGAGAAGGAAGCCCAACTGGCCTGCATGGCCAGCTAGGCAGTAGAGGCCATGCAGTGTAGGCAACCTGCCAAATCATATGCCTTATACCTTAACGATCAATGGTTGCAGTTCCAGATCAACACCTTGGACCAAACGGGCACCACTCCATTTAAAAACTACCATCAATTCATGGCTTTATGTGACAGTAGCTCATCAGAGGACAAGGCCAAACTATCAGAGTTCTACTTACACAACTTGGTCCTTCCCAACATGAATTTGTGGGACCCCAACGCTGTGGTAGGAGATGTGCAACTTATGGCCACAGCCTCTTGGCTAAATCATGAAGAAAAGAGAGTAGTAGAGGTCTGAAATGTTCTGGACAGGGAACTAAGGCAACCACTAATGATCAGAGCAGAGCCGGAGGATCCCTCAACATTAATATACGCCCAACAACACTTGGCCAATAGCTCTCAAGCCCTACCAGATTACATTGAATGACAAGCTCAAGCCATAGCCCATTTTGAGGACATGGAAAGACTATTGGGGGATAACTGTGTTCATGCTTGCACACGGAGGTGGAACACACTGTCCCACAGCCTAAAAATAAGAGAATACCATTCCCCAACAAGAATGAGGGAGGCATGGGCAAGAGTACCCCTCTACAAACAGTCCATGTAGAATCTTCAGGCCAACTGGATCAGCCTAAAGTTTAGTCTTCCCTTGCTTTTGGGGCTGCTGGAAGGAGTCAAAGAAGAGGAGGAACACAAGTAGTGGGACGAATTGGAAATAAAAGCAGGATTTCATGACCATGAAGAAGATATCACCTCGGAGGCCTGGGATGTGAGAGAGGCGGTCAAGGCAATCAAGGATGATGAGCTGGATTAGTTGCTTAGAGGATGAGGAACCCATTTAGCAGGGGGTGATGATGAGCCCCAGAATTGGGTAACTTATTGGGCTTATTTTGCCTAACTATTCTTCATCAATCCACCATTTTTCATAGTTTATGCATGTTTTTTTAGTATATTTATGTTAGTTGAACGAATGAGGATAGTCACTTGACCAAGAAGGATAACACGTGGGTATTTGCAGATTTTTGGACAAATTTTGGACCAAGGCCAAGAAATTATGAGCCAGATGATAGCGAAACATGAAGGAAAAAGGGTGAGAATTCATAGGAAGGGTGTCTTTGGCATTAAATGGCCCCTTCCTCGAATTCTCCACCCTCCGCTCGAAGTTCAGTAGGCCACCGAAACGGATTCCCAAAGGCTGCCGAGCAGTTTTGTGTAAAGTGACTGATCACCCGCAGTTTGAGCAACCGAACCCCTTGAGTTAAGGAGGGTTGTTGGAGACTCTCGTAGTTCATAGATAGGAAGGCTTCCAGCCTTCGTAGGTTACTTTTTGAACAGTTGTATCTTGCACTATAGTGCCATTAGTTTCTCAGCTCATTTTGTAGCTTCTGCTGTACAACTTTCTTTGTGACATGGTTATTTTTGAGTAATGGAAAGCAGTTTCATTTGGCACCAATTCTAAGCTTTTTCTTAGGAGCCTGTAGCTCTTGGGGTTGGGCCCAACCCAAGTGCCAAGGCTTCCTTTGTGTACTGTTATTTGTTTTTAGTGTTTTTGCAAAATAATTTCTGTTAAGTAGATTAAAACCTTGCTTGGTTACCTAGATCATTGTTAATGATTAAAAAGGCTTTTCATGTTCAGATTGATTTGATATGCTAATAACAAAGAATATCTTCAAAAAAAGGCTATCAAGCACCTCTGATCTCACCTCTCCCTGAGTGGGACCATGACCTGGGACCAAGGTGTCCTTGCCGCCACCAAAAACACTGTCTTTGCTTCATCACGCAATTATTAGTGTTAGATTCTCATTTGCAGAAGTTGATACAAGTTGTGGTTACATGCTCAGGTTCATGATTTCTTAGTTTGCATAGCTATTTCACATGATTTCGTTGCAAATAAACTTCTATTCATTTTCTTTGCTGTTATTTAAGTCAAATTAGGTTAAAGTAGCTAGGTCCTTGATTTTCCGAGCCTTTGTTTGTTCGGTTCGAGAAATGACTTGCAGAGCACCTGTAATACCTCTCTATCTACCCGTACTCCATCAACCCCACCTACTCCATCCTCTAACTTGGATCCTTGCCTTACATTTTCCACATTCGCTCGCATTGCCCTAATTTCCATATTTTTGTGCAACATTTCTCTACCCCTCCTTGAATAAATCAAACCATCCTCACCACTCCTTAGCTCCATCCACCAATTCCTGGACCTCCTCACACCCTTATCTCACCTCCATACCCACTTCTTCACCTTTCTTCCTCCATCAACCCTCCAAAATCCCCTTTCGGAACATCCTGTAGAAATTATAGAACATCCTGTAGAACCCCTACAGACTTCCTGTAGAAGCTCACGAAATCAGTTTCTTTACATCCGAAACACTGTGAAACTCTCTGGAAGGGTGCTAGGGACCCCTTAGGCCCTCTTGTCACCTTCCCAACCTCCTGCAAGCACCTCGCCAGTTCCATTCCTCACCTCGCCTCTGCATAGTCAAAATCATTTAAAGCAAATGCATGATAATTCTGACAACTTACTCAAAAATACAAAAAGATGTTTTTCTCAGATGTTACTGTAGAAGTAGCTTAGACACATGCATTTTACCTTCCTAGAAGTCAATGGCATCTCTTTCAGCAGCTTTCATCCTCTTTCTTGCATCAGTAGGGCTAGCTGGTAAAATTAGGGTTTTCTAGGGTTTGCATTTCCTTTCAGATTTTCAGTTTCTTTCTGCAAGTAGATTAGTCTCCTTTGAGTTAGCTTCCATCCATTAGTTAAAAAGCTTCTTCTCAGAGCTCATAGAAGTTGGCTTAAGCTCCTAGTGTACTTGTGCCAACTGACCAAGTGACAGCCGCAGCAAGAGCTAGTACTTGTGCATACAGCACCGTTGCTTCCAAGTTTGTTACGAACTACCAGGTTGATAAAAGTAAAAAAGGGAGTCCCAGGAGTTGCAACACTATTGTTGTAATACTAGAGCCCACCAGCTACATTTGCAAAAGAAGTGCCTAGCTAGACCCCACTGAAAGCTTCACCCACTCTGATATGGGCAATACACCATCACCAAGGTTGTAGGCAACAATTACTTTGAGCTCAACATCCCACCATTCCTGGGTTTTCACCCTTCAATGTAGACTGCCTTCGGCCATACTTTCCACCATTATTGGACACATACCACATTGTAGAACAACTCACACCAACAAAGTTAAAACTAGACTGCATGGAACATGACACAATTGATCAGCTCATGGACACAAAGGTCAAGAAAAATAACCTCTGGAGGATCCATCTATATTGAGTTATCAAAGCAGGCCAACTCCTTCACAAGGGAAAGTTGTTCACCATGGACCAGGTTCAACAGAAATTTCCTCACCTCATGGAGGCTCTACATGCAATGGGGACCATTGCTTCTAAAGGAGGGAGGACTAATCTAGGTTGATATTGGTGGCTTCCCACCTATTCCACCTAGACCTCTAGTCAGTTTTACCTGTTTCCATGATTATTTCAACATTTACTATTTTTAGCAATTTTTTGGGTCCTAAAATTCCGAAGCCATTTTAAGCCCATAAATGGCAATTTTTTTTAGGTTCATAGTAGGCTTGTAGCCATAGGCACGGGCTTGCCACCAATCCTATATTACTCAGAGAAACCTTTCCAACAATGTATTGTACATGCCAAACTGAGATAATATGACCAAGTTACGAACCGAGGAAGTTGGCTACCCAACTAACCCCAACGAGGCCCACAAACTCTTGGTGTTCCATCTCTAGGGGTGAGGGTTTTGGTTGTTTACAGGTTTCCCTTTTTATTCAATAATAAATAGGCCCTTAAGCCTCATTGTATAATAGTTTAGAGGCATGTAGCCACCACATATCTTCTCAGAGATAAGATACCATCTCCCAAGCTAGTTTATTTATATTATGTCTGTAAGCATATTTCAGTATTCTAATATTAATAAAATGAAATGTTATTTCTACTACATCTCTGTATTGATGGTTATATCTTCAATTTATTATGTTCCTGTTTAAGTTCGAATCATGTGCTCTATCAAGTTCATCCTCATTCAGTTCTCTTTCGACCTTTTCACAAGCTACAACTTCATGATATATAGACTCATAAATATGGTCACAAGTATTTTGATCTATGCATCCCTTCGTCAACTGACCTATAGTCATTAGAATCTACTTGACAATTTGCAACACCTCATTCAGTCGCTCATCACTGTTTGAGAAAGAAAAGTTGCATACAAACAAATCAACCAAACAATCCCAATATCTAGTCTTTCTCCTTATTTCTTCTTGTGCATACCAAGATTTTGTAAAGGTTCCTAGGGTGTGTATAACATCATGCACCCACAACTCCATTGGATCTTCATCACAATTCCATCTGTGCTTACAATTTTGCAAATTTTGTCGAGAGTCAAAGTCCCCCTTGTACTTAACGAAATATTTAGGTACTCCCTCTCTTTTCTAAATCTTACTTCCATCGTTAATCTTATCTTCGCCCATTCTCGAAGGTAGTTACAGTGAACTCTCCACTACCTTGTTGGTATCGCTTGTAATGTGAAATTTAATAGAGGTACCTTTTTTTCTTCAAGAACAATTGCATCCATCCTTTTGATAAACAAATTTACTGAATATATACCATTAAAGATAGGGAAGTCTCATCCCTCAGTGCCAATCCAATCGATTAGACAGATTGCGGTGCAACATCTAGGGTTGATTTCATATCCACAATGGCTCTAATCATCCCAACTGACTTTTGAGCCAATCTATGAACTTTGAATTCTCTGCCAGTTGATAGACCCTTCAACCATTGGGTTGATGTAATCCTCCCTTCTTCCTGTTTTTAATCTATAAAGTTGATCCAACAATCCCGTCTCTTCCCTGGCATCTGTTGGTTCTATGAATCTTGGTCCTTGGTAGGGGTCTAGAGGTTGAATCATTTTAACCCCTTCTACCTCAAAATTCATCAGTTCCTTCTTCAAATAGATTATGGCATAGTTCTAAAAGGCCTAGTCTATCCTGAGAAATAGTGGGTAGGGGTCCTTATAACCCATGATGTCTATTGCTTCAAACATTTCATGGGTCTACACTCTTGCTACATCTACTTCCATGTCTTCCAGTCCCCCAATTGGGAGTATACAATATCGATTCACCATACGCAGTTGGATTGGTGAAAACATCAACTAAGCTTTCCAAGGGCTTCTCATGTTTTCCTTGGAAAATTTTTAAGATACTATCCTAGATCCAACATAATGTCCTTAATCTAGAACCCCACAATCTGAGCATCACTCGATACCTCTCTTCCTATTCTCTTCTTGTTCCTTTTACCCTCTTCGAGTTTCTTTTGGGTATGTTAATGGAGATGAACCCACCCTCAACTGCCCCTTCCAGGATGGCCACTTTCAGACCTTTTCACAATTATCCCAACATTTGGTAGTCATTCACTATTTGCAGAAATAATATGAACCATTCTTCCATGGGTCAGACTTTGTAGTGTTGTATGTATAGGCTTTTATCTTTAAGACATTCTTGTTACTCCTTCTATGACCCTCCACCTCATGTCATATTGTTGGAAACTTTTGTTGCTTTTTGTAATACTGCTTCTACTGCTCAAGGTCATATGAGTGCTTTGTAGAGGAAAATATTATAGTCATGGCTTGGTCCATGGCTCCCAAATCATATATATTCCTTTTGCCTCCTTGTGTGATTATAATGATACTCGAGAGTGAGGTTGCCTCTGGCAACCTTGGCTCTGCATTAATTAAATTTTCTCCCCTTTGACTATTCCACTCTTCGCATCTTATAATCAATTCTGGATGGTCCTCTGTTGCATTCAGATTGACCCCGCACTAAGGGCACCATGGCCTTCTTAGTAGTGGGTAATCCTGTGCAACATACCCTTCCTCATCCAAGTTGTAGTAGTGATTTGGTTCTCTTCCTCCTGTCCTTCCTCCTCTTGTTCCTCCTCCTCCATGCATTCGAGGAGTCTTGTTAACTCAGAAGGTCGATCAATCTAGATAATCAAATAGACCATCCAGTGCCCTACACTGATTGGGATTATGAGTTGTTGAAGCACAAAATTCACAATAATTATTATTTGGATAGTTTGAGTATTTTTTCAGTACCGGAAATAGATGATCGAGGTGTCAATGTCCCCTACATATCTCAGAGTACTCTGGTTAGTTGTGCTCGGGGTATAAACCTTGTGATCCTATTTGCACGAATCCTACTGTGGGTGTAGGCCCAGGTGCTCCTACTGGTGTATATGTGGTACTTGTGCCTCGTAACCTTGGAAATTATATAACAACATGACATTCCACTAAGCAGATTGTACACCATACATTTGGTCATGTAAGGCAAGATGGTTGCAGATCCTTCAATTTCTCTATCCGATTCACAATTTGATGTTGTAGGCCCAAAAAAGATAGTTCATGCAGTGTCACTCCTCTGAGATACTCATGTGGGTATCCTTCCATAACTTCAATCCGAGTTTCGTGCTTGAGAGAATCTTGTACTGTGTCAATGACGTATGGGTGGGAGGCAATATTGCTTTGACAAACTAGTCCCTTTGGTTATTTGGATCTATCAAGTACCTTAGTTTACCAATTGTATCCTTAAACATTTGCATCATCTCCCATGTGGTCTCTCCCTCCCATTGGTTTATTTCCATTAGCTCCAACAACCCTTGCTGATTGGTCTGTAGAAGTTTAAATTCTTGTAAAAAGTTTATTTTAACATCATCCACAGTTCGATTCTGGTGTAATTTTGACCACTTTATGAACCATCTCAAGTTCCCTTCCATGAGAATGATCTGAAATTCAATTAACTTCACATCATCTATAATTTGGCAGGCCCTCCAAATGTCTTTTCACAAATGCCAATGTTGTTCTACATTTTCATTCCCTTTACCAAAAAACTCAGGATACCTTGTGAATGATCCCAGCATTTTAGGCTAAGAGTACATATCCTCGCAACCGAGGCTGTAGTGATCCTTGCAAAATTGTGTCAATACTACTAATTCAACTACTACTAGCACTATCTTTGTAATTAACATGCACACTGTGAACCCTTATAGTATTAATTGACTTACATATGAATTTGTCAGGATTATGATAGAGTACCAAGGGAAGGTTTGGGGAGACATGACCTGGGCTTTAGGGAGGAATATTTTTTATTCGTTTGGATGCATCATCTTCAGTAAGAAGTCTCCTTATAACAAATTTCATGTCATCATCTAGGTTTCCCTCCATGCCTAGGTGTCCCTTTCCATCCAACATTTCCATTTCTACTAGTGGGGGTGAGTCCATGTCACCTTCTAGACCCACAGTTGTTGCAGCCATATTTTCCATTCCCACAGAAATTCCTTCCATACTTTCTTCCTCTTCCGAATCTCTTAACACCGCTCCTATTTGGTGCAATCCATTCGGTCGCCTTTTAATTTCCTGCATCGCCCTTTACTGTCATTTCTCTATTATGTACTCTCCTTTGCGCTATTAGAACCTTAGCCTTTCGAAAGTCATATGCTTCCATCCTCATGAAATTCTCATAGTTCCCCACTCTGTAACATCCCTCCCATTAGGTCCTTCCCCGAGTAGTAGGTGTTTCCGTAGCCATTCTTGGTTTATGGAACACCAATAAGCCCTCTTCCACAATTAAAACCTTAATCCATAGGGTCATCTCCTTCAGTATCTTCCCTCACAACTCTGATCAGAACATGGATATAGCTTTCAAGAAATACTAATGAATTTTTGCTATAAACTCAATAATATACCCCTCTAGCAAGGTCTGTACCTAGAAATCTGTCGCTCTCGTCAGATTTGTATCAAGGCCATGTAGTGCAGTAAGGTCTGGTTAACTCTAGGTGTGATGAGAGGGGTTTTTTCAACTGGAATTTCTTTTCACTTTCAATATTCGTAACTATTTGTAAATCTCTTTTGGAAACTTGCACCAGAATATCTCTTACTGATCACAAGTGAGCTCCGAGTACATGATTTCTTCCTTCAACTTCCCAATACTTCATCGACGAAGTTGAGCTTTCTAAGAAACAAATTGTTCCACTTTCTCATTCCATCAATTTTGCAGTTATTTCTTGAATATCCTTGATACCATATTCCAAACCCCCTTTTGAAATTTTATGGTCTTAACAACAAAACCATTTGTTAGCACAAAAATAATAATAGGGTCAACACCCAAACTTTACACATAGGGGCCAACAAGGCTCCACTGTAGCCCAACACAATGTTGGCATTTTCACCTAACCCATAATGGGTAAGGAATCTCACCCGAGGCATGTCGTGACCTTAGATAGATGATGATTGAAATCTAGTATCAAGAAGAATCATATCAAATAATCAAGAAGTAGAGAACATTAAATCATTATACAAGGAAATCAGATCACAACAAGACATACATGATGTAACTGAGAGATTACGTAAATATGCGCATACATAAAAATTTTAAAGAACCATAATAACATGCAACTAACACACAATGGTACCAATAGTAGTATTCATCATTAATTTTAGTGGCCATTGCATTACATCAGGCTGAAGGCCTCTTTCCCAACCTATGAACCTCTAGACATAATAGTACATAAGCATAAGCATATGGAACAACACATGAAAATAAGTTCTCATAGCTCTATAACAAAAATAACAACAAAAACCATTTTTAGTTCTCTTTTCTTCCTTTTGACTTGTTCTTCCTTCTCTCTGCACACCAACCTAGATTAGAAATTCCTTCTCAAGCTCTCCACCTTCTCCCTAGATCGATTGTCTCCATTCCTTGGTTGTCCTTGCTCTTTTCTTGCTTGGATGTATCTTCTCTTTCTCACCATACCTCCACAACTTCCAGTCTTCCATGAGTTCATTCTTTTTTCCTGTCTGTTATTCCTACAGCTCTCCAACAGCCATTTCTACCACTTGTTTCCAGCCTTTTGACACCTCTCCAAAAATTCTTAATTCATCCAAAAAACAAAGGCCACAATAAGACTGTACCATATATTGTATAAACATTTTTAGTACTCTCATGGAGAACTAATAATTCATTGTTAACCTATAAATAATGTTACATGTTTTACACTTTCATTTTAAATGATAGCCCCTCATTATACAGAACTAGCATAACAATGTTGTACAACCTTGATTGGGACTCTATTTGCAATGAGGTCCTCTAAAAACTAGTTGTACATGTGTTTGTAATGTGTATGCTAAAAATATTGAATAATAAACACCTGGTGAATGCTTCTAAGGGAAACACAACCAAACATAGTAAGTAGTATGATGACATTTCTATATCAATATTAAACATATATATTAGACACTCAACAGAGTTTTACTGATAGATAGTAGAAATTATAATAGTAATAATTATAATAACTAATGAGAAGTTAGCAGATTTTGACCACAAATGTTTAAGTTTAATGCTTGCCTTAAAAAAATAAAGAAAATAATCAACGCCATGTGTTTCTAAATGATTAATTTTTGTTACATCTCGAAAGAAATGATATCGAGGATATGTAGCAATTTACATGGTTGATTTTTTGTTTGTTAAGAAATAAGATCAGCTTAGAATATATTATATAGCCCTATTATGAACAGTGTCAATCCTTTTTCAAAATTTTGAAAATTGGAACAACAAATTTTGGTTGAATTCAAAAAGAATGATTAATTTCCATGCACCTCATTTATTTGCATTGCTATATTTAATTTGATGCCTATACCCTACGTCAAAGTAAATCGCTAGTGATTTTCCTTTGCGAATACATAAACAATTATTTAGAAA
>APFE031530810.1:36907-58326 GCA_000404065.3 Pinus taeda
TAGTGGAATTCACTGCTTCACCTATGTCATATATTTCTCATTCTTGCAAGTGTGATAGTTGATAGTATTATTGCTTTCTACTATTTTATTTCATTGTTGTTCCATATTTCTTTGTGTTGACAGAATAGCTCTATTTTATATAATTTACAACATTGTTGTTTAATTAGTTTCCTTTCACTTTGGATTGAGTTTCCTAGATGAATGTCCTGCTTGATGTAATCAACTGTAATGAGAATTAGCTACTATTGTTAAGCTCTCAGATTGATGTCATCATTGTTTTACAGAGTAGTGCATTTGATTTAAATTCAATCAGTTTCTAAGAGAAGAGTTGCCACTGCTATGCTCTTAACTGATACTGCTGTTACTTGAATTGCATATTGTTGTTACCTAAATTATCGTAGGATTTGATTCATTGAAGAATTGATTTTTCTTTTAATTTCAATTAGGATTTACTTGCTGCATCCGTTTACTCTTGTATTTAAAAGATCTATACTGAAATTTAGAAGCATTACTCTCTGAGTTAAATAGCCACTACATACTCTGTACACTCTTGAAATAGAAAAACCTGCCCAGATTGATAATTAATGTGAAGATAATTAGGAGTTGAAAATGCACCTTTTATCACTCAACATTTTGGTGTCATTGCCAAGAAGAGTGTAGCCATTTATAATGGGTAATGTACATTTGATGATTGTCATTGAAGAAGAATTGGGTTTTGAAAACAGAAGGTAAGAACCTACGTAATGAGCAAGTAAAGTTCTTGCTCCTCCGCCTACTTTTTCAGCACAATTACAGAAATCTGAAGTAGTTATTTGTTGCTTATCTGTTAGGAGAGAAGTAGGTATTAAAAATGAAAGGTAAGAACCTACGTACGGAGCATGTAAAATGCCTGCTCCCCCGCCACTTTCCAATAGAATTTTTAAGAACTTAGGGTAGAGATAAACATTTGAATTTTTTGCATGAATGACTAACAAGAAAAAACGAGAAAACAATCCAATTCCACTACCCAAACCAAACAAATCTAAGGGACCGGTGACCCTTGGAAGATCAACATTCATATACGATATCTTAAGGAAAGTGAATCTCAGCCCTCAGTAGGTCCTAGAAACGTTGTTTCCAGACAACCTACTATCTCCCTTTGGGCCACATGCTCACCATCTATAGCCTACGCTGAGGTCCACAACAAAACAGTGGGAACTGAGAAGAGTTTTGAAGAGATTAAAAATTCGCACCCAGTTTCCTCACAAGAAGGGAATTCTTGCAATCTTCGTAGAGGAGGAGAAACATGGGAAACAGAGGAACCAAGATCCCCTCAGGTAGTAATTCAATAAGGAATGCTTAGTATCCCAGATCGAGGGAGTGTTGTTAAGATCACTCCCACCCCTTCTAATCATCCTAGAAATAACTCTCTAGATATCCCAGAAGGGTATCGGCATATATTTGATCAAATGGCCAACAACCCACAAGCACCTCACATCTCTACATTGCAATATCCCATCGTTGACACAGCAGTCAACGCACCCATGAAAGCTATCCCTCTCCAAAATATTCCCACCTTTCATGGATTAACATCAGAGGATCCAGATGCATTTTTGTTTGAATTTGATGTATTATGTTGGGGTTATGATTATACCACTGACCCCCAAAAACTAAAACTGTTTCCTTCCACACTGAAAGGAGCAGTCTTGCGTTGGTTTATGGGATTAGGTGGTGGCACAATAAATGATTGGGAACAAATGAAAACCACTTTCCTAAAATAATATCAGGACTATTGCATATTTAAGGAATTGAAAGACGAAATATTCCAAATGGTAGTAAGAACCAGTGAAACATTAGAAGAATATGTGGAACGATTTCAATATAATCTCCAACAATCTTCTTATGCAACTCTGCCTTTACCTAAAAATTTGCTAAAAACTACACTGGTTAAAGGGATGAAAGAACAATGGATAGAAACATTAAATATTATGGGAAAAGGTGATATATATCAAGAAGAATATGCTGACATTATTAAATTGTGTATCAGGTCCTCAAGAGGCAGTGTGAGATTGAAACAAGTAGAATGCAACATGACCACTAGGGACAACAAAATCTCAAGTGGAGGTATAACTTGTGTAGAAATTGGCAACCTGCTAGAGGATTTCAAAACAGATATTTTGGGAACTCTGACAATGCAATTGGACATTATGCAAGCCAAACAAAAGTAGGTGGAAGAAGAACAAAACTTGGTGATATTCTATCCTAGATGTAGGAGGAAGCATAGTCACAAAGAATGCCCATTGGATATGGTGAAAACTTGTGCCATATGTACTAAATATCATACCACAAAAAGTTGCGCATCACTCCCAGGGTTAAAAGCAGTCTATAAGGAGGAAAAGGAAGAAAAAGAACTAGTCTAACTGCTAAATCATTGTTGCCAATGACAACCACGACAAACAAGTACATCAACTGATCCATCCTCTTTCTTTAAAACTTCCCAATATAATTTGCAACAATACCCAGGAGCCATGTGGCAGAATCAGCCACCTTTTTCCAATTGGTCACAACAACCATTTCCTATGCCACCTTGGCCCAACCAGTCAAATCGAAATAACAATTGGCCAAATTCCTCTTACTTCCCATCATTTTGGTAGAATAATGCATATCAATCCCAATGGCCACCCTCGACTTCACAGAACCAGAACTGGAAGTCAAGCTAGCAAAGACCTACAAATTAGCCAGCAAGAAAAATCCCCCTACCTCAACCCACACTACCAGCACCCTACACATTGCAACAAAACTCTCAGACCAACCAACAACCGCAGCTCCTAGCCCAACCCAACCTGAATCCCAACAACTGAGTGGTTTAATCTATGCAAATTATTGAAGGACTAGAGCGAGAAACTGAGTTAAGGGAGTGCAATGAGCTTCAATTAAGATCTGGGTGGATAATAGAATCAGAGGGGGATAAAAACAAGCAAATTGAAGATCAGTTACCTGTAGAACAAGCACCACAAGTGGAAGATGTGCTTAAGAAAAAAACTCATGATAAAATGATCATCTCTTCTCCACCATTCCCAGAAAGATTAATCATACCCTGCCCAATAGAATACCCTGATTTTGATCTTCTGAGAGAATTGAAAAATTTTTGTATAAAAATACCGCTCCTCCAAGCTATTCAGGACATTCCTATTTATGCAAAAACTATTAAGGAATTGTGTATGAAAAATCAAAAGAGGAAAAAAAAACAACCCCAACTTTCCATGTAGTCGGTACCTTATCTGATTTAGTATCAAGCAGAGAAACACCTATAAAATATGAGGACCCAGGAAATCCTATAGTCACTGTGCAAATAAATGGATGCTCCTTCCCTAATGAATTAGTCGATTTAGGAGCAACAATCAATATTCTTAAAACCACAACTTGTCAAAAGCTTTGCATTACATCCTTGGACCCAACCACGACCTTGTTGGAACTGGTTGACCGATCGGTAGTCAAACCAGAAGGCACATTATAGGATATAATGGTGTCAGTAGACTCCCGGGAATACCCTGTAGACTTTCTGATCATCAATCCTTGAAACCGACTCAATGGACATCCCCTAATTCTAGGTAGACCTTGGCTAGCAACCACGGATGCTTACATAAGTTGTCAAATAGGCAGCATGACTATAGAAAGAGGAAGCAATGTTAAGAATTTAGCCTTATATCCTCCAGCTCAGCCAAGTTTAACAATAATCAAAACCAGTAAAATACATCTATCATATCTAACTGAAAAAATTAGATCATCGCTAATCATAGAGTATGCTCTCAAATTTAAGGATCAAACAAAAGATGACATCATTAACACATACATTAACCAACCAGATGCCATATCCCATCTAAAATGTCACATGATTGAAGAAGCCCTTGATAATGAAATAGAAGAAGATCCCTTAAAAGATATTAATGATCAATCAATACCAACAACTTCTGTTTATAACAACAAAATCATAGAAATTGAGCCAGGAAAAACATTGAATATTAACAAAAATCTGATTGCTGACCAAGATCATAAGCTTGTTCAACTCTTGAGAAAATATAAAGAGGCCTTTGCATGGGATTACCTAGACATGAAAGGTATTGATCCCCAATTATGCACACACCACATTTATACAGAGAAAGATTTCAGGCCCATTCGACAACCTCAACAGAGGTTAAATCCTCATCTTAAAGTTATTTTTAAAGCTAAACTACAAAATTTATTAGATGTAAACTTCATCTACCCCATATCTGATAGCAAATGGGTCTCTCTATTAGTAGCGATGCCGAAAAAGAATGGAAAGTGGCGTATATGTGTTGACTATAGAGAGCTTCATAAAGCAACCCAAAAAGACCATTTTCCCCTTCTGTTCATTGACCAGGTATTGGACACATTGGCAGGAAAAAAATTATTTTCTTTCCTAGATCGCTTCAGTGGATACAATCAAATTCAGATTGCCCCTAAAGATCAGGATAACACTACCTTTACCTGCCCTTGGGGAACATTCACTTACAAGGTCTTACCTTTTGGGTTGTGCAATGCACCTGCCACATTTCAGAGGGCTATACTCAGCATTTCGTCAGATCTGATAAATGAAGGACTCGAGGTGTACATGGATGAATTTACACCTTACATAGATGACTTTGAGCCAATGTTACAAATATTAGAGAAAGTTATGCAAAGATGCATTGCCACCAAACTCTTTTTAAGCCATGAAAAATGCCATATGATGATGACCGAGGGCCTCATCTTGGATCACTATATCTTCGCAGTTGGAATCCAGGTAGATCTAGCAAAAATTCAGATAATTCTTTTAATACCTACCCCTTCCACACAAACTGAGGTACGTATGTTTTTGGGATTTTCTGGCTATTATAGAAGATTTATAAACAATTTTTCTCAAATTGCTACACCACTATATGCATTAACAGGAAATATGGATTTCATTTGGATTGATAAATGTGATAGTGCTTTTGAAGATTTAAAGTGGCTTGTATCAACAACCCCAGTATATGGGGCCCAAACTGGGATTTGCCATTCCAGACTTCATCTGACGCTTCAGACATAGCCATAGAAGCAGTTCTCAACTAGGAGGAAGATAAAAAGCCATATGCAATATACTATATCAACAAAAATCTATCTCCTACTGAATTAAATTATACTGTTACTGAAAAAGAATTTTTGGTCGTAATCTATGCTATCAATAAATTTAGACATTATATAATAGGATACCCTATGGTCTTATACACTGATCACTCTGCTATTAAATATCTAGCTAATAAACCTGTTATAAATGGAAGAGTTACAAGATGGTTGATTCTTTTGAAGGAATTTGATATCACTATCAAATATGGACTAGGAAAAGAAAATCCAGTAGCAGATTTCCTTTCACAAATGCCAAAGACAGATGACTCCGTGGCAATAGAAGACCAGTTTCCTAATGAACATTTATTTGCTGTAACCGTGAAAACACCGTGGTATGTGGATGTCGCAAATTACTTGGCAGTAGGAAAGTTACCCAAACACCTGATGCCTAATGAAAGAAAACAAATAGTATAGCGTAGCATGCGATTCTCTTGGATCGGAGGCTATTTATTTCATACAGGGGCCGATATGCACATTAGAAGATGTATCATGTAAGATGAGATGTTTGAAATATTGAAAGCTTGCCATGATGGGCCTTGCAATGGACATTTTGCAGATTTTCAGACTGGTCAAAAGGTATTACAGATGGGCTATTATTGGCCCACCATTTTTAAATATGCGAAGAAGTTTTTCCAAGCATGCGATAGCTGCCAAAGAATGGGACGCCCTAGGTAGTCTGATGAGATGCCCTTGCACCCGCAGATAGCCATTGAACCTTTTGAGTGATGGGCATTATATTTCATCAGTCCAATAAACCCATCATCTAATCGAAAGACATATATATTAGTTGCAACAGAGTATGTGACTAAATGGGTGGAGGCAGAGGCACTACCAAGGGAAACAAAGGATTCGGTAATCTACTTTCTTTTCCAACTATTCATGTGATATGGCTTGCCTAGAGAGGTAATTATTGATTGAGGACCACAATTCATAGGCCATAAGATCGCTGCAACATTAAAGAACCATCATATCATGCACATAATCATGACTCCATACCACCCGCAGGCAAATGGCCAGGTAGAAAGCACCAATAAGGTAATTGAGGCAATACCCACAAAGAAAGTTGCATCACATAGACGTGACTAGGCTACCCAATTGCCAGAAGCCCTGTGGGCATACTGCACGACATGGAGAAATACCACGGGATATTCCCCATATCAACTAGTGATTGGCAAAGAACCTATCTTCCCAATTGAATTTGAGATCCAGACATTGAGAATAGGTCAGGAGGTAGGCTTGGACTTAAGCGAAGCACATATTAATAGGCTACATCAAATCAACGAATTGGATGAAATCTAGCTATCAACTCTTTAGCACACTGCACTGATCCAGCAACAAAGAGTGAAATGGCATGATGCCCTTATCAAAAAAGAAGATCTTCCATGAAGGAGATTGGGCAATCCTCTACGATTCTAGGTTCCAGGATTTCCCAGGAAAACTCCAGACCAAATGGTTAGGACCTTATGAGATACAAAAGGTGCATGATAATGGTATCCTCACATTAGCCACCATTGATGGGTCTGGTTACTCTTTTAAAGCAAATGGACATCGAGTACGACTCTATCACAAACCGCTTACCAGGGATTCCTTTTGCCAACAATTATGGGAAGATTCAACCATACAAATTCTGGTTGAAGAGGGAAACCCATCCTCAACATCGACCTGATGAATAATTCATTTGTTTTTTAAATTTGTACATAAAAATTTTCTTTCTATTTCGATTGAATTTGCTTGTATAAATTGTATATAAATTTTCTTTTGTTATTCCCTCTAAGGAACAACAATTTTTTGTAAATATTTTCGTGTTGTTCCCTTTAACGAATAGTTGTTATTCCCTCTAAGGAATAGTTTCCGTTCCTCTAAGGAACAACAGTTCCCTGTATATTTGATTTTCGTGTTGTTCCCTTTAAGGAACAGTTGTTATTCCCTCTAAGGAACAACTGTCATTCCCTCTAAGGAACAACAGTTCCCTGTATATTTGGTTTTCGTACTGTTCCCTTTAAGGAGCAGTTGTTGTTTCCTCTACGAAACTACTGTCGTTCCCTCTAAGGAACAACACTTTCGTGGGTATTTGCTTTTTTCTATTCCCTTTAAGGAACAATTGCTCTTTCCTCTAAGGAATAACCGCCATTCCCTCTAAGGAAGATCAGTTTCATGTGTATTTGCTTTTTGCTATTCCCTTTGAGGAAAAATTCATGTTTCCTCTAAGGAACAAATGCCGTTCCCTCTAAGGAACAACAACTTCATGTGTATTTGCTTTTTGTTGTTCCCTTTAAGGAACAATTGTTGTTCCCTCTAAGGAACAATTGTCGTTCCCTCTAAGGAACAACTGACCCTTGTCTATTTTATTTTTGTTGTTCCCTCTAAGGAACAACTGTTGTGCCCTCTAAGGAACAGGTGGTTCACATGTATTTGTTTTTTTTTTATGTTCCCTATAAGGAACAGCTGTTGTTCCTTCTTAGGAATAGCTGTTGTTGTTCCCTCTAAGGAACAACAGTTTTGTTTCGATTTGTTTTCTCATTGTTCCCTCTAAGGAACAACTGTTTTTCCCTCTTAGGAACAGCTGTTGTTCCCCCTAAGGAACAATATTTTCGTTTGCACTTGTTTTCTCGTTGTTCCGTTTAAGGAATAGTTATTGTTCCCTATAAGGAACAATCGTTGTTCCTTATAAGGAACAGTAGTTTTGTTTGCATCTATTTTTCCGTTGTTCCATCTAAGAAACAGCTATCGTTCCCTTTAAGGAACAACTATTGTTCCCTCTAAGGAACAACATTTTCGCGTCCAATTATTTTTCTCTTTTCGTTGTTCCTTATAAGGAACAATTGTTGTTCCCTCTAAGGAATGGCTGTTGTTCCCTATAAAAAATAGCACTTTCGGTGTGCAATTTTTCTTCCTGTTGTTCCTCCTAAGGAACAATTGTTGTTCCCTATAAGGAATAGCACCGTCATGTATATATTATTTTGTTGTTCCCGACATGGAACAACACCATCCCCATGTATTTTTCATTCGTTGTTCCTTACAAGGAACAACTATTATTCCCTTTAAGGAACAACACCTTTCTGTGTGTCTTTTCTTGTTGTTCCTTACAAGGAACAACACTCTTTGTGTGAGGTTTTATTTAGGAAATAAGCACTTTGTGAATATTATTTCTCTTGGTATGATCCTCTACCAGGCACAAGGGTATAAATATATATGAAAGGATACAAATCTGTGGATTACTAGAACAAGCAAGTATTGAATATTATCATCTTTAAACAAGATTTCTTTGTATGGATCGAAAAAGAAAGGACATAACCATCTATATCACTTCACTGTCCTCATTTCAATTATAAATCAAAGTTATTGATTACCTGTACCATGTTGGTTCTTCCCTAAACCCTATAATTCTCTCCGTTTATTATAATCAAATAATGTTAAGGGCATACTTTCTTCTATTTGATATGTTTAGACTTATTTCACCATTCCTACTCCTAAGGAGTGTTGAACCACCCTCTATGTATAAATAGGTAGTGACATTCTAACTATATATAATTATATATATATATATATATATTATATATGTTTACTAACAATTGTATGATTTTGTTACAGATGGAGGATAGGGGGTCTCATCAGGAGCCAACCTACCATGATCATGAGGAAGCAGCAAAGTGGCATTCCCACTATGGCCACCAGAACAGGGATATGATCCAATTGATGAATACAAAGTCCTTGGAATAGGAGGTCTCATCATGAGCCGGCCTGCCCACCTTTTTCTCCTTCCTAGTGAATGGCAATGTGTTCATCTGGTCACCAAGCCAACATATTGGTGTCCATTCTGATAGCATAATGGACTTTCCCTATTTTACATAAAGGACCACGGTTCCAAAGGGTTAGAAAGAAACTCCACCAAGGCTATAAATGCTTGCAGGCAACAACAGCTCTGTTGATGGTATTGAAGTCATATTTCCAACATCAATAGCTATTATAAGTCGCTTTCCTTATTTGGTATCTTTACTACAGATGGATTATGTTCCTAATTTATGTTGAACTTTTATGCATGCATATCTTCTAAAAAATCAATCATAATAAGCTTTAAGTGGAATGATGATGGTAAAGTATTTTTTTTGTGTCAGATGTCCTTTTTCCCTTTTTGAAATCATCTCATAGAATCTCCTCACTAATTGATAATTATTGTATATGCATTGATTTCAGCACTCCAATATCTCTTGCGATCCTTTCATAAATAGGAGTACCTTACCACCCCCATCATCCCTGTACGTTGCCACCAACATGATTTTCCTTCATTCACTCGGTCGAAGGTGACCTATCATTTGAAAGGGGGATGAGGGTGACTCCCAAAGCACTTATGCAGCATCTCAGTCCTTTATTTGGTTATGCTGAACTATATGACATTCCATAATAGCAAGTCTTTAATGGTATTTATGCTGAAAAATATCATCTCCTATAACAATCATAACAACTTATTGTTCCATGGTTGGATCTGTCTATTGTTGTGTTACAGGTGCTAACTTACAGTGTGTAGAATTCAGGTAATATGGGAGGAAGAATAGTACGTAGGGAGCCACTGATACTGGTTGTTTCTGATGCCACCAGAGAAATTCTAGTCTGAGCTGGGTGGGCAGCATATTTCGCATGATTTCAGCAACTCAACGAAACAATCGCCATAGAATTCCTACAAAATTTACAGAACAGCCAGTCTATAGTGAGGGGCAGAAAAATCACAGTCTCAGATGCTGTGATTGCAGAGGTTTCTAGATTACCTGTCGAAGGACCCATGTGGATGAATAAACGACTGAAGCTGTAGGATGCCAATGAAATCTTTAAAGACGAAGGGCAAGAGCTGATCATCAAAGGAAAAGGAGTTCGACCATCATCCCTTGGAGAAACGTGGGAAGAACTAGCTAGAATTGTTCAGAATTTCATTACATGTGACGGGTGCAAAGACATGGCAAGGCCGCGTCAACTTAAACTGTTAGCAGTTTTGAAACAAAAATGTTCAGTAAATCTACCTACATATTTGAATTTCTTACTACATGATTCTGTTGAAAAAATAAGAAAATCCCAACACATAGAAACAGTCGTAAGTCATCAATGTTTAATTAGGTTGATAGTTAGCTACAGCCTCACCCAGCAGCAAACGAGTTGGGAAGAATTAATATTTTCCATAGAAGGGGGGTTAGCTTTACCTGCTCCTAACCCTACTCCAAAGAGGAAAAGGACTACCTGAACAACAATCATTCCATGAAAACGCAGACACTCTACCAGATTAAGGACAAGCTTGGGAACAACTGAAAATCCCCAGGGTGGCAGCAGCCAGCCCATAGAACTATCTAGTCTAGAAAATGAGCAATATTTATAGTTGGAAGGATTGGATGACCTGGAGTCAAAACTTGAGGAGGAAACACAACACTCTAGTGAAGAGGAAAGAAATGAAACAGAACTCCCCTCAACACCAAATAAAATTCCCCCACGAGACTTACTGCATGATATTGAGTTGGCCCAGATTTTGGCCAATATGAATGAATTTATACAGCCCAAAAGCCTGCTTAACTTTTGGATTGGAGCAACCCCGGAAGAAAACTTTGGCCACAATAGGAGCATACCAGAAAATGTAATCTGTGAAGTAGAAATAGGAGCAGAAGCCACTCAGGAAGAGACGGACCAACCTAGCGATATACCTCAAGAAGAACCTAGCCAGGTAGACTTAAATATAGAAAATATAGACCAAACATAGGACATGGAGATAGACCAAGAAGATGACAATCAATATGGGGACACAGTTCTTCTAGAGCAGAGTCAAGACGAACAACGAAGCCTGTTAGGAGCAGAAACGACCAGCGAAACACTTGATCCCCGTAAAAGGAAGAAAGCCACAATTAAAAAGCTCAAGAAGGAACAACAGAGGCTACGAAAAACAGTGAAGAGGCTCAAACGAAATATAAGGGAGTTATCAGTAGGGAAAGTCCCAGACAAAACCCCAGAAAAAATAAACGTAGCCATCCAAACTGTATTGCAGGAAACAGAAGCTACGGGGAATCAAACTGAGCCTATACTCAATGAACCTGTTAGGGAAAAACATGCAATTTTTCAGAAACAACTACCCAAATAGAGGCTATACTTTCTCATGACTTAGCCATTCAAACAGAGGTAGCACCCTCCTACAACACATCTACACAATCAGAGGTTTGGGCCTCTGATAGCAAAAAAACACAGACAATCAACATCCATTCTCATAACAGGAGCACGCAGACAAATACCCAAGCCAAAGATATCATGATGAACAATGATTCCAACATAGTAAATATTCAAGCAAATTTAGCCCAGGCTCGGCTTACCATAGAACAACTTGAACTAGAAACAATCCCCCAACACAAATACTAGGAATTACAAAGGCATCTGCAAGACATGAACATCTCAGAAAGTGAGGCATTTGACAAATATCGAAAGACAGAAGAGAGGACTGAGAAAATAAAGCTTAGATTGGAAAAGGTCAGGAGTCAAATGGATATTATTTGCTCCTTATATACTTACATATTGGCATGCAGATCTCTTGCCAATAATTATGCCCTATTTTTTATGGAAAGATACTTACAGTTGAAGATCAAAGTCGTTAAAGCTGGGAAACCGATAGAGTTGAAAACAATTGAGGATTTTATAAACTGTTGCAAACATCATGGGGTAAAAGTATTGAGGCTGTTGTGTGAATTTTATTTACACAATTTTGTATTAGAGGAAGAAACTGAAAAGAACCCCAGACCTTTTGTGGGGGATGTACAATTTCAAGCCTTTATTTCATTTGTTGTTAACCAACTTAAATGGTTCAAGGCTCATAACACGTTCTAGAGGCAGTAAAATGGAGTAAACCTTTGGGTCAGAAGTAAACCAAAACACCCGCTACAAATGCTGGCCAATCACGAAAGTCTGATGAAGAGGGAAGAAGTAATCAGAACTCTGGGGCCTATTCAAAAAGAAATTGTCCAAAAAGGAGTAGAGTATTTCCGCTCCATTCAGGAAAGCTCCTTGGCCACAACCAAGTTCAAATGGACAGTTTCCAATAACAATGTACAGAATAGAAAACCATTCAATTATAAAAATTTTAAACTGGCTGCAAAACTCTTTGTCATTTATAGCAATCTCATCTTAAGGGAAGGTCCTTATTGGCTAGGTTGTCGGTTATGCAGCCCTATTATTTGGTATCCTGATGAGGGGTACAAGGCTATATATGAACTGCCTGAAGGACAGACAGGGCACATCTTTGAAATCTTGGCCAAGAATCATAGTCTCAGACCGCTTTATGACATTCCTTCTCCAGCTTATTCCTTTACTGCTCTGCACACGAACTACATGGTTTTCATGAGGACATGAAAAAGGGTAAGTAGGGGAGTATGTTGGGTCATGGAAAAGGTATGTATTTACTATTAACTTATTGTCCTCTTCCTTTATTCTCATCCTTTCTATATCTCAATGAGATAATCTATTAAGAAATTACAGTAAGAAATATAGAAATTATTTGCAATTATGCTTTGGCTAATTATCATCCTTCTTTATGTAGGAAATTATGAAAAGGGGCAGTTGTTGTTCCCTAACTAAGGGACAATGAAAAAGTAGCAAGCTAAGGAAGGAAAGTGGTGGTTGCAGATACGTCCAAAAGAAAATCAACAGGATCAGCGCGAGAAGGGAAAGATGTCTAAAGTTAGAAAATTGTGCGAATCCCTCAGGATCTCTTGAGAGATCCTGAGGGATCACTTTTATCATCTATCTTTTTACCCCTTTCTCATTATAAAAGGAAATGATTGTAAGCAAAAGGGGGACTATTTCTATTATTATTGTAATTCTCAATTACCGAATTTCGTTGTAGTGAAGAATGCAAATACGTTGTAATATTCTTTCATGATTAATACATAACAGGAGTTGTCGTTCCTTTTCATTTATCTGAAGTAACCAAAAGTGTATGTTGGTGGCTAAGGGCCCGACTTCCAGTGGAATTCATTGCTTCACCTGTGTCATATATTTCTAATTCTTGCAAGTGTGACAGTTGATAGTATTATTGCTTTCTACTATTTTATTTTTTTGTTGTTCCTTAGTTCTTTTCATTGACAAAATAGCTTTGTTTTATATAATTTACAGCACTGTTGTTTAATTAGTTTCCTTTCTCTTTGGATTGAGTTTCCTAGGTGAATATCTTGCTCAATGTAATGAGAATTAACTACTACTGTTAAGCTCTCAGATTGATGTCATCATTTTTTTACAAAGTAGTGAATTTGATTTAAATTCAATGAGTTTCTAAGAGAAGAGTTTTCACTGTTGTACTCTTAACTAATATTGCTATTACTTGAAGTTCATATTGTTGTAACCTGAATTATCGTAGGATTTGATTCATTGAAGGATTGAGTTTTCTTTTAATTTCAATTAGGATTTACTTGTTGCATCCATTTACTCTTGTATTTAAAAGATCTATACTGCAATTTAGAAGCATTACTCTGAGTTAAATAGTCACCACATACTGTGTACACTCTTGAAATAAAAGGACCTTCCCGGATTGATAATTAATGTGAAGATAATTAGGAGTTGAAAATGCACCTTTTATTACTCAACAATTTCAAATTAGGCATAGCTGAAGAAGTGCGAAAAAACTTCATTGTGCCGAGGAAACTCTAAATGAGTGAATCACCCCACTTATAACAAAAGCTTTTATTGCTAATATCTTAGTATGAAATAATTCATGTTTTCTTAATAACGTTGTCTATGCTTAGATTATTGATAATTTTTTAGTTGTAAATACTACATATTGTTGTTCTTTAGTTGATTATATATTTTAGTATTAAAAATGCATACTTTATGCTTATATTATTAATATTTATTTGTTAAATAATGAATTTACTTGTATTTCCAAATATGTTTCAAATTAGGCATATGTGTGGAAGTGTGGAGAAATTCCATTGTGTGGAGGATGCTTTCAATGTGTAGTTTGCCACACTTGGCACTAAAGGCTTTTATTACTAATATGTTAGTATTAAAATATTCATATTTTGTGTTCAGAATAAAACAAAAAATAATGCTAGACTTATACGACATTGTTGCTAATATTTTAGTGGGGTCCACACATTGTCCACATTATTGTCTCAGCCCATGCTTGTTTTTCATTGCTTGCTCCATACTACTATGTATGCACAACTTCTTTTGGACATGCTTCCTTAACTGCTCTCTCACACATAGTTCATACTTTGCATAGTAAAAGGTCCATACAACAAATCATAATACTCCCACACGTACCCGATCCTCCATAAACATTCATACAATATACATTATATGATCTGGAAATTTACAAAAGTAACTTTGCACGATGAAATATTAAGTGGATATTTTTTCAGGAAATTGACAAACATTCCCCATCTTTTGCATAGTCAAAGCTCTACATAATGAAACATAATAATAATACCATATTAAAATTAATTTCCTTATATGCCCCTTATTCTCTTTAAAGTACCTTGTCCTAATCTCATGCCTGCCAAATAAAGTTTCCAATATAAAATCTCAGCATAGTAAACGATCCACACAATGAAATCTCCTCCATATACCGCATTCTCCACAAACATTCATTTTAACACTAATCCTCAGAGAAATAACACACTAACAGAACACTCAAGAAACTCCTTTGTTCCTCACACATACCGCATTTTCCATATTTCTTATTGTCAATAAAAAAAACCATACTTACAATATAATACAAATGCATGTGTGATGCATTTCACAACAAATGCATTCTATGAACCAATCTCATAGATTAACATTAATAGTTTAACAATACCCTATGCACTACCCCACACAATGGAAATAAATAATGTTAATCATTATGTTCTCCCACACATAACTTATCTTCCACAAATATTTATAGCTTTAAAATAAAATCTCTACACAACTTCTCTCCTGCACATACTACGTACTTCACAAAGTAAAATCTTTACACAAAAAAAATAATAATATTCTTTGTTCTCCTCTACATATCCCATTCTCCATAAACATTCATATGATATATGATATATGATTTAGAAATTTGTAAAAGTATCTCCACACAACGACTTGTGTAGCCTCCTTCCCAGTCCTCACACATTTGTTCTCTTCATAGCCTCCACACATGCACAACCACCTCCACACAGTTACTTTTGTAGTCAATAATCCCCTTCGATCAATAATTGACATTTGAAATTTTTATTAATTGAATTAATTGATTTTCAACACACTTGCTTCATTAATAACTTATGAGGAAAGTATGTATTGCTACATATCTACTTCCATCCATCCATCCATATCACATGCATTTATTTTGGGCACATGATTTTTTTGAACAACGATGTCAACAAAAAGAAGATTTGTATATATATATATATATATATATATATAATTATAATATATATATATATATATATATATATATTTATATATATAATTATATTATATATTATATAAATATATTATATATATTATTGTAATAAACCTTGTGTCTAACTTTGCTTGAGAAGAACTTTCACTCTACAAGTAGCTCCAAACATTTCTTGTTTGCACAAGAAATGCCCCATAAATTGCTTTTCCCTGTTGATCAAACTTAATAATTACAATAAAGGTACTTAAATTTTGTTTGAACTCAAAAATTACATTCAGGTTGTCAATAATGTTTCATTGGGAACCCAATTCAATATATACGAAAAAAATGGTTATCACTTTGCAATGTTATTCGACTTTCCATTATTTGAAAGCATTGAAATATTAAATATAAAATCATGGTTTTCAAAAAATTGAAATATTATTGATGTGTATCTCAAAATTAATACAAAATTCAAAGCTTTGAAGTTTTCGTTATGATTTTGAAAGCATTAAAATATTAATATTAACATATAAATTGTTACTAGTTGCATTAATCGATAGAATGGGAAGGTCTATTCAAATTTGAAACTGAAACACGTCTAATGTTCATAATTATTAATAAAATAATTATCATATTTGTTTGGTAATAGTCTAATGTCAATAAATTTTTAGTGCGGAGTGCAGAAGTAGAGTATAGAGTTTTATTTTACGAAGCATTCATGTGGATTTTCTTATCTCCGCAAATGGATTTTATGTGAAAATGCAAAGACTTAAATTCTGAAACATAAAAACCCTAAAGTATAAGAACAAATGTCAGAAAACACATTTTGTACACCAACTACGATTTATGCACTTCAGCAAAAACATTTTCTTCTGCATAAAAAATCTTTGCTAATCAATTGCTTAAAGTTGGTGTTCTTTCTAGAGTCAAAGCCTTGTTTATATTTGTCTTTTTGTAAATAGGCATATGTGTGGAAATGTGGATTAAATCCATTCTGAGGACGAATATTTCAAGCTTTCATTCTATGGATCTATGAACTTCGCGTAATGAAATCTTCGCGTACAAGCAATTTTGCTTACAAAAATATCTGCCCCTAATTTGTTCGTTAAAGGTTCCATGGTGAAGCATAAGTCCAAAGGAAATAGGAAATGTGTAAAATTGATATTTCACTTTCATTTCAAAATACAGCAAAAAATTTCCATTATGTACAATAGATAGAAAAGAAGATAACATAATAAAATCCCTTCTCGGAGTACTGTGCTCTGAACAAATTTAAAACTATGATGGAAGTGAACATTATTTATGTTTCATAGAAAAAAATAACTATTCTCCTGTTTCATGTTATTGGTATATATGTATCAATGGCATAACAAAAATGCTCAAACAATAATTTTGTAACACTAAGCAATGAAATCATTGTAACAAGAAGGGTATCAGGTTTCAAATTTCAATCATCATAGCTATGACTGAAATAAATAAACAGAATACAACTACATAGAAGATCAAATGCTAAGCATTAGGAACTATGATTCTCAATGAAAATCACATGTATTAGTAATAAAAATGCTCAATGGTTCAGTTTATTGGCTCATTCACTATGATATTATGGCATATTCTCTTTAAGTACCTTCTTCTGCATCTGAAATATTAAATGCGTGAACCGTAATATGAAAAAACAAAACTACAAAAGAAAACAAGGAACTGCATATAATAACTAGACTATGTTACACTAGTAAATTTAACAAACCACGATTATTAAATACTAGTAAACAAAAAGAAATATGCAAAGGTTTAAGGACAATTACATTTTGTGAAAGCATATAGGCTAATTGTTTGACTATCATTTTCCTTATGAATGCATGGCCTCTTGAACCAATGTCTTTAACTTATCCTGAACGAATTATTTCATTGGTCCCATTTTAATCTCTCGCCTTGCATGTTGATTGAATAATTTCTTTTCAATCCCCATCATCTCCTCTTGTAACTACGCAGTTAACACATATTTCCTATCATTAATACTGACAAAGCCAACTAACTATTTTCCAATTTCTTTTGTAGTAAAATTAGTTATAACATCAAATTGTTATGCCATTGACTATTTTCTCTTGTCCAAATAAAATGTTAACATATATTTTGTAGTCAATTCATAATTTCATATAGTGCATGTTCCATCTAAACCTTTAACAATTTCCATATCATTTAGAAACACATCACTTCTCCTATTATCTATGTTCTTACATTCATAAAAAATGTTTTCTATTGTACATATTCTTCTGGACCATCTAGATTTGATTTTCCTCATTCGATTAGCATTTGGAATTTCTATATTTTTCTTGTCCAAATCATACAACCAATAAATCCTTTGACTAAAAGAAAGTAAGTCATTGTTAACTAAATGAGTGTCTCCAATAACATTACTTCTCACAAAATCAACAATTAAGTTTCCTTCCTGTGCTAACTATAGCAGAACATAAACTTTCTGGAATGCATGTTCAAACCATTCTAATCTCTAGCATATGTTATCCACTATATGACATTTGACTACATTAACCAGTTGTATAGCTCCAATTGATCCATGAGATGTGTTAGCATTGGGAATTAGAGATTAATGAGTCCATACTGCAATTGTATTCATTAATAAACTACCCATATTTAAAGCATTTTCCATCATCTTTATTGTTTCTTTTTGTACCAATTTCTCTATGTTGCATTGCTCAATAGACACTATAAGGGTATTCCTGATAGATTCATGTAATGTCAAAACATCTACGCCTACAATTCCAGACATATGAAGATTTGTTTTTATTTGATCAATAGATTTTTTACGATGCATCCTTACTTCTTCAATTTTCGATATTTTACTCTCCCTGCTATAGTTTTCATATTAAAAAGTGATAAACCGATCATCGAGAAATAGAAAATATATGGCAATTTTCTCAGTTATTTTCTAATTTTCATTCAAAGCGGTACTCAATAATCAGGTAGTGGAGTTTCAATATCCTCATTGATATCTTGTTGATTGTTGCTTGTTTGTAGGGGACATTTTCCTTTTTCCAATTGAGGCTCCTTGTCATCTCCGACAATTAATATCTAACCATGAATTGGTTGTGCAACTTCGATATCTTTTCACTTTATTCCACTTGAATATGACACGAAAGCAATTTCAAATATGCAAACAAAATATTGTGCAAATTTTCCACTTCATTTTTATGTCTTATTTCACTACTAATACTTAATTCTTGAGTAATTTCTCTAATAGTCATTGTTCCTTCTTCATTATTGTTTACAACAATGTGAATCGTTTCTCTTTCACTTGCAAATTTTGTCAACAAGCTCTCGCATTTAATGACACCTAGATGTTCGCCAAGTAGACCTTCTAGATCAACATCTCACAAGCTTTGAACTTATTTTAAATTAAAAAAATGCAAGTACTTGGCAAACTCTGTAAGTTATATTTCATTCTTCATGGTTACTAACCCAATGGTAAATGAAAAAGAAATATTTTGTTTCTTCTTTTTCTGTTCAAATTTAACCTACCAATTGTAGTATTTTCTGTAGAATTCGATGAAAAAATACTTGTCCATAAAAATTCTTGGAAGCGATAGTGGTTTACCTCGAAACCCATAAACTCAAATAACCATTTTACTTCCTTTTATCTATGTATCCCTTTCACACGAAGGAAAACATGTGCTTCACTAGATATTTAATGGGGATGTTATCCAATTTTCATGCATATAAGTTGCTTTACAAAAATATCTTGAATTAGACAAAAAATTGAAATATCTTCTTGCTTCCATAACATGGGATAATGGGATTGCATCAGTTCTTTGTCAAAATTGAAATTAGGGTTATGTGTAAAAACATCAAAAGCATGACTCGAAAAGAATGTTGTTACCAAACATGCCATCGTGAAGAAACTATCACTCTTGTAAACATATACTAATTGAAAACACACTTCATTTGAAATAAGATCAGGTGAATCGAGTACACTATTTTTTATATGAATAATGGAGAACATAGAAGATGGAACTGGTCATAGTGGTTATAGTTTCTTCACCCATTAAACATGCATGCAACAAAAAAATATTTGAATGGTTCTCTAAACAAATTGATATATAGAGAGGAAAGAACAAAAGGAACCTCAAAAACTCGTGAAGAAAACTCCTGTAATATTTTCAATCCACCTTCTCGTGATTCTAAAAACTATTTTCATTAGACAAATCTAACTACATATAAAAAATCATTAACTTCAATATCCTCCTAAATGTCTCCTAACTCAAAGAAATAATAGTATATGTGGCTTATAGCCTAATTGTTTTTGTTGTTAAATTGAACTTCTCTATGTAGAAATAAATGATGTCTCTGAAATCAAATACCTCTAGAATGCATGCAGTATTCGCTAATCCAGTGGACCAAATATTTTTGTTGCTCTTCTCTAGTATAGACATATTCACATATCACTAATACGTAGTCAAACACTAAAAGATTTGATAGATAAGCGCAAGTGAGTTAATAGTATCAATGTGCATAGAATATTTCCTTCCCCTTGAAGATACAATATTCTATGCACATTGATACAATGATTCGGAAAAATGTTGGGTGTGGAGCCTGATTATCTTCTATATTCAAAAGTACCACCACATTGGACCCCAGTTCAAAATGGCGTTGCCGCCCGTAAAATATTCGCTGCAGGGGGCGTCCAGGGGGGGGCGGCTGCGACCTTTGGGAGGCCCCCCCTTGCGGGGGGTTTCGGGGGCAATGCCCCCGAAGCTAAAAACAGCTGTAAAATTGACTTGTAAAAGTATAGTAATTTCTAGTCAATTTGGGCCGTTCATTAGGCGGATGATCTGACGGTAAAACTTATGTCTAGTTTAGGGTTTTTTGCCCTAGAAGGAAACCCCTCTCTTTGTATTTGAGGCTGTGAGATAGATGTGTATTCAGTGTGAGCAAGAAATAGAGAGGTGAGACTGTGAGAGAAGACAAAGGATATTACAGCGGATTTGCTGTAGGTTGTGTCTCTTCATTTTGCTGGATAATAGAAAGGAAGGACTGGTTGTTCGGGGTGGACGTAACCCAAACTGGGTGAACCACGTATATTTGTGTCTCTCTTGTTTTGTGCGTTTTCTGTGTTTATATTTCTGCATTATTTCATGTGTTCCATTGCTCTGTAATATATAATTTTCTAACAGGGAGAGCCCTTGGTGTGAAAACCATTCTCTGCGAGCTTCTTCAATCCATTTTGGAATGGGGAAGGAAATAGCTAGCAGGGTACTTTCCTCCTCAAATTGGCGAGATAATGCATCTGCTACACTATTGTCTTTCCCTTTCTTGTAAATGATCTCATAATCATATCCCAAAAATTTGGCTAGCCATTTATTTTGTTGTGGAGAGGATAGGCGTTGCTCCAAAAAATATTTAAGACTGTGATGATTTGTGCGGATTTGGAAATGTCGCCCCAATAAATAAGGTCGCCAGGTGTCGACTGCTTGTAAGATGGCCATCATTTCCTTCTCGTATGTAGATTGGCCCTGATTCTTCCCACTGATTTGCTGGCTTGTGAAGGCCAACGGTCGCCCTTCCTGCATTAAAACCACGCCAATACCTGTCCTCGAAGCATAACATTCAATGACAAAAGATTTGGTGAAGTCAGGTAGTGCTAAAACTGGAGTGGAACACATGGCCTTTTTTAGAGCTGTAAAGGCCTGCTGTGCTTCCTCATTCCAGAAGAATGAATTTTTCTTTAGGAGTTGGGTGAGGGGCTTCGCTATGCGACCATAGTTGCGGACAAATTTACGATAATAGCCCGTGAGACCCAAAAATCCTCGCAAGCTCTTCAAGGTCTTAGGTTGAGGCCATTCCTGCATTGCTTGGATCTTTTTGGGGTCCACCTTGACACCTTCACGCCCCA